>OMLB01019682.1:31785-48068 GCA_900302555.1 Myripristis jacobus
TGGATGACAATGTTACCAAAACACCGCCCTGTTAATGAACTGTTTATAATTGAGTTCTGGTTCATTTGTGGTTGATCAGTGTGGAGTTAAACAAAATAGAAATGCAACAAACCTTCTTCCCATGTTTCGGAGCAAAGAAAAACTGTTGGTGTGATTGCACCCTAAGGCCATGTCCACACTAAGCCAGTATTTTGGTAATGGTGTGTGTTTGTCTTTCCGTTCACGCTGGGTTGTTTTTGAGAAGTTACCCATCCACACTGACACCCTCAGCAAAACACAAAAACATGATATGATGTTTCTGCTGTACTGAAGTGTTGCCACAGCTGAATTCTAGCTGGGTGCACGGTGTCAAAACCAAGAAACAAAGCGAACAACGGCAAATAAAGTCTTCTTTGTATGGGCCGACGTTGAAGTAGAGCCACTTTTAAAAGTAACTAGGGTTCAGATACGGTACCAGAGCCGCGACAAACTCAAATGTTTACCCCTTTCCAGAATAATCCAAAGTTCAACAGGTCACACTCCTGATGCTATAACAAATGCTGCTGCCGTGCTATGGACACAAGTGCACCTACAGCCTGCAGTCATCGCATACGCTGCAACACAGCTGGGCTTAATGGTAATTGATGTTAATAACGTATGATGATATGCCATACAGCGGTGATGGTATTTCACATGCAGTTAACAGCTTTGAATGCATTATGTCTGGTGTTAAATCTGCAGGAGAAAAATCACGAGGAGGTCGTTAAACCTTTGCCTGAAGCAGTAGGGGAGGCGTCAACAACAGCATTTTAAATTACATTTTAATTTGTCTGCGGTTCATTTCTTCACAAAGACGATATCTTCACCTCTGCCACCATTTCTCATTTTCAACTTTTTTGCCGGCTAAAAGTGCTCATTAACAAATATCCATCACCACTGATCTGTTATCACTATCAGAATGAATTTTCTCTCAAGTAACTTCTGTGTAAATTTTTCATGTCAAATATTTGAATTTGCAATACATTTGCATTTTGCAATAGTGGGTCCAGTGTATTACATGAGGCCATTTGGCACACAGTAAGCTTTATTATTATAGATATATTTTTAATATTACTGCAGGAATTTGACCTACACTTGTCATATAATGAGTATGCGTATAAAACAAAGATCAAAGTATGAAATTAATGAGTTCATCTGCAGTAAATTGAGTTGCTCTGATGCCACAGCAAACTGGCATCAGTTCACCCTCTGCGCTCAGCGTCTGTGGTGACATGAAAATCATACGTATGCATTTCTGTTTGTCTCGTCCAAACTACTACACTACACATGCATATCAAAATTATCCAACACTAACATTCAAAAAACATATTAATCATTTGAAAACACCCATTTTTACACCTTGAATATTCTGCATTAGTGTGGACTGATGGCCAAAAACAGTGAGGAAAAAAAATTCAAAATTTTCTGGGGTTAACGTCTGAAACAACCCAAGTGTGCTATGATGAGTTTGTCGTCTTCACCTCACCTCAGCGCGTGTGTCTGCTGAGCATTCGCATCACACTGCGCCCGGCCATTCCACATTCTGCACGGCCCTCACATCCATCGCCGCCCCAGTGCACTGCTCGCTTCGCCGGGCACGCACAGCGAGTCGTGACCAGCCTGCCCTCCTGTCACAGTCACTCTGATGACACCCACATTCCCAACGGCCGCTCCGTCAAAACCCCACGGCATGGCCGGTGGGAGCCAGCCTCACATTTCTTGACACAGTGTGACAACCTGGAAGTGTCTGACTCACTGAGCTCATTCATTCGGGATCCTCCACCTCCTCTGCTGAGCATTTGGAGGCACTCGAGAAAATCACCAACAGGGAAAACTGTGTTCTGTGAGCTGATTTTTGTTCTTTATTATTTATTAAGAGACCAATCAGGCTTGATACTAATCAGATTTTCATTGAATTTTATGCTTAACACCAAGCATCACTGATTTTTTCTTCTTTTTTCTTACTTGAGGGGACAAACGTCTTAATAATTAAAGTCCTCCGCCTTGTTACAGGCTGTCTGCTCACTGTTTAATTCATCCTCCACACATTTAAAGTGTGAGCTGGACTCCAGTCGGGCCACAGGCAACACAGAGAGTGTATTTTCACATTACTCACGTCACTCTTTATTACAACCTCTCATATTGTCCCTAAGTATGATTTTGGAGTACAATGAAAAATATATTCAATATCATTTTGCCTCCTTTATATTCTGTCTTTACCACACATTAACAAATGCATTGTGTGCCCTGCAAGTTCTCTCTCTCCTAGTGAGTTCTTTAATTCTATTTTCAGGCTGAAAATCTTGTTTTTCTTCAAACAAGTGAGAGAATGTGCCTGTGGGGTAAGATAATCCCGCTCATTCCTCATGCAGTTTCAGTCGTTGCAGGATTTCAGGGAGGAAATACAAATCAAGAAAATAAAAAAAAGAAAGAAAAAAAGAACCAAGAAAGTTCTTGGAAAACGTTGATTAGTATTGAGAACAATAGAAATTATATCAAGCCCTCTGGCAGATTTTAAGAGTGAGTATGCGGTGTACATGTTCATATAAATCAGACTGCCAGAGCTCATTCTGATTATTACATGTCATTGTTTTATTAACTTTTCAGAAAGTATAAATCAAAAAGCAGTCTGTGAGCACAACTGTCCACATCCAGTTGCATCCAGTTTTATTCTTAATATAACACGCACTGTTGCTTGTCATTGGTGTGATGTGTTGGTATTATTAACAATAACTACATTAGAAGTGCTAAAAGTTTATATACTTGCTTGAAGTGGATGAACATTACATCCAATACAAAATGTGATAATTTGGGATTGAAACACAATTACAGAATAAAAATGGGACATGTGCAGTATGCCACAGGATTTAATCCCATGTCCAGCTGCAGAATGACCTTTGACCTCAGACCAGGCCTCCACAGCTGGCTGTCAAGGTGAAGGACAGTAACATCAACAGGTTCAGGTGTGCAGATGAGAAAATACAGGCATTCCTTTGTCTCATGTGGAAAGAAAGTAATGATGGGCTGTTATGCTCGAAACTGTAGCACAAGCCAGCATTTTAAAAAGACTTGAAAGTACAAATGCAAAACTGCGTCTTTGGAAAATTAGGCACAGCCATCGTGTGATTAATTTTGTCTTTTTTTTTGCAGCATTTAATTATTCACTTGCAAATTTAGGTAAACAGCTATTGACATGTTGCTGATTTGCTTTCGCCACTGAGGGGGATTCTTCTCGCCGGCGTGATTTTCTGATGTGTCTCTTATGGTGACGCATGAACAAATGACATCTCTAATTATGTCACACAAACTAACCTTTTAATCTGTGGAATTACTGGCAGACACATTCTGTGCGGCTAAATATAAAACGGAAAACGCGGCCTTTGCTAACAAACAAACAAACAAACAAATGGAGTCAGGCTCTCCAGCACCATGTAAATCTGTTTGGAGGGCAAGCCCGTTTGATGCATGCCAGATACGTCCCCTCAACCATGATATATGTGGCTGTTTACCCTGCGAAGACAGGCGGCCGAGCTCATTGGCCGTCAGCTAGGAGTCAGCATGAGGTTGTCACCTGGAATAAACCAAATCCCAGGCCGGGGCCGTGCATATTGATGCAGAAGTGTCTTGATGTATATGTCACCCTCTCTACTCATCCTTGAAATGGCTTCTCACTGAACAGCAGACTACATCTAAGCCCTTATTGCACACCTCAAATCTACAGGATTGAGCACCTCAGAGAAAGTAGGTCCTACTGCGCTAAATGTATGAAATTTGATGGTTCTCAGCGTGTGTATCGGCCAAAAAGTCATTTTTGACATTTAATTATGAGGGGAAAGGGTTTGCTGAGCATGCATGCCTTTTTTCCAGCATTGCACTGGGAGCCGCCCAGTGAAAATGCAGGCTTTTACTGTTGGTCACTGAGCAGCTATGCTAGAGCAGTTAGGGCATGAAGGGGCTATAAGTAAGGTTTTTTTTTACTGCCCCATGGCACAAACGTCCCCAGTATATCTGCACAGGGTTGATAGGGATGTTGATCAATAGTAATGATTCAAAGATTACTTTGCCAGGTGCTGAGATTTCTGGCTTTAAAGCTCACTTTCTGCTCCACACTCAGTTTTGGAATGAGAACTCCCCCATACGCTGGGGAGAGACGCTTCCCCATCCCCTTAAGCTGCAGGGCTAAACATTTCATCTGGATGTGATCCCCTATCAGTCGTAAAATCTTGTTGTTTTTTGGGTTGTTTTTTTTTGTTGAAATGTGGAAAAAAAAAGTCAGGGTAAGAGATAATCCCACTTGTTTCCAGTGCAGTTTCACTTGTGTTAGGAATCTATATGGGAGCAAGTATAAATATGTTGAAACAAGGCAGAAAATGGTAGATTGGCCCACTAGGATTAAGAGAAATAACACTTGGGTCAAAAATTGTACCTTGTTTGAAGAAAAATAAGATTTTAAGAGTGAAACTAAATGTAATGGAGATTTTTTTTTGCAGACAATTCACATTTTCAGTTCTGCCAGGAAGGACAGATACACCCTGTCCATGTTCTTGCACTTTGAGGTCATACAGTACTTTATGCCCCTCTAAGTGTCTTGCCCAAGGGCATCATATCAGCGGCTGTAAAGGGAGTGCAGAGCAATATTTATTCCCCCTCCCTAGGCAGATTTGCTCTGTTGGTCCACATATTGAGGCCAGTGACCCATTTGGCCACAAGCCTGCCTCCCTAACCTCTAAACTCCTGCTGCTCAAACGCATCTTTAATCTAGAAGCTGGTTTCACTTGCATGTTAAAACACTGAATAAGGTACCAAAAATGTCTCTTCAAACTAACATTTTAAAATGCAGGCTATTTTGTCACAACATCTATAATAAGCACATGGAGAACATGGCATGTGCTGAAATTTGGTGGAAACTCAGCAGCCAATCGGATTGTCAATGCTTTTTAAATTACACATTAAATTACTGTATGATCCAAATATAAAATAAAAAAATAAAAAAATATATACCATAAACCTCCCAAAGTCTTGGCCTTTTCTTGTTCTCACTGCATCTGTTTGACTTTATTACACACATTATACCTGTGGCTCATGAGCCATTTCTGGCTCTTTGCCAGAGGTCATATGGCTTTCAGCAGAAACCATATATCAAATAGAGCATGAATCCTTCTCTCTCTCTCTGTCTCTGTCTCTCTCTCAAATACACACACACACACACACACACACACACTAAATAGCCACAAAGATTAGGCAAATAACTTGCACAAATGAGACAGTGATGGCTGTTTTACAGCTGTGAAGCATCAGGCTATGGAACCTTTTTTAATCCCAACAAACAACAACAAACAAACAAACAAACAAACTAAAACAGAGTGGACATCCTGGATTTTTTCACCCTCAGAGTGAATGCAGCCACAATAGGACAAAAAACGAGCAAGTTAGACTGTGAATGAAGTGAAGGAGCAGCTTAGCGACATAGAAGTATACAAAGAGAGAGAGAGAGGAGGGTAGCGGTGGTTGAGCGAGCTAGACAGTGAATGAAGTGAGAGAGCAGAATGTTTTGCAAAGGTTTTGAATCACTGCAGGTTTTTCATCATATTATATAAAAATAATTAGGCTGATAGACCCGGTAGTTTGCAGGATTAGCTGTGGACAGACACACAGACACACATGATCCCCTCCAGGCTACCCTCGGTAGTGATAACAATGATTTAAAGTCTGCACTCTCATATAATATAAATTGTATTATCAGAACTGCAGTATTTGCAGCAATAATACCCTATTCAGTTTTCCAGATTTGCTCTAATACTGTCATGAATAACTAACTAGATTTCTGAAAACAGCCCACACCTTAATTTATACACTTTCAGTTTATTATTTATTTATTTTTGCTGTTTTTTTGTCAGCCTTTGATCGCCTTCGCCTGCCTCGCTCACGTCGCTGAAACACCGACTCTCTGCTCTCATCTCCTCCCCGCCTCACGCTGCTCTGTCAGACCTCTCATCTCCGTCCCGTCTCTCTCCTGGCAAATACCGCTACAATGCTTGAGGAGGGCAGGCGGCCAACGCTCCATTAAAAAGAAAAAAGGAAAAAAAAAAAAAAAAAAAAAAGGACAGGCTGCCCGTTTCCGTGGTGTTGTCACCATGGTAACTGAAATTGAGACCATCCCCTGGCACCACCTGGTTGTGGCAGTGACTGGCAAGCGGCCTCCGCAGTGCAAACCTGCACGCGAGCTCCTTTGGAGAGAAGAAGTGGTCTGAAAAACTCAAACGACACCAAACCAGATGCAGAAACGTGGTGTAAAAAGGACGCTGAAAGGTCAAAGGAGCAAACAAAACGCCAAAAAGAGAGCGTCTGCGCGAGGCTGATACGATATTTACTGGTATCGGTAGAGGCGATGAAAAGATAATTTACAAAGCCTATTCAGGGGATCTCAGAAATTGAGGGCACATATTTAATTTCCACTAATATAATGAAAAGATATTATCAACCGGGAAACCAGAGGGGAGAGAAGATTGCCATTTGGCAGTCAACAAACCGTGGTGTTTGTTTCACATCACAGACGTCAGAGGCTTTTTATCTGTGACCAAATTTTGCAAACAAGAAATCTGGCCCGCTCAATTAGCAATTTACCGACGATTAAAATTAGGAAAAGAGAAGTTTTCCGTGACAGATGCTTGGCCCGTTACCCCGTCTTTGATTAATTTAGGCACCGATCCGCTGTTCGACTTGCGGAGGAGATTGATGGCTCATTACCGGCTCGTGACGTGGAAGATGAAACTCGTCCGACTCCAATTATCATACTTTTCCCAACATGACGGCTCCTTGACGGCCAGTTTCCGCTGCTTGCACCCTGTTTGACATTAGCTTCAGGTAATCTCATTTCCCACAAACACAAACCATCCTATGGCGCTCAGGCGGGGCCGGGCTGTTCTTGCGGTGATTTAACCATCTCGGTGGGCCTGCTTTGAAATAGAATAAGAGATGACGGAAATGGCCTTTAGCAAAAATAAGCAGGTTTTCCCAAGACGGATGTGCTCATAAATATCATGTGAAATGTGTCCGTTCCTCCTTACATAATTCAGGTGGTGGAATAACTTTTCGAGCCGAGCGGTGGCAGAGATTTGTTATGCAGAGTGAGACAACAAAATGAGAAATGGGTGGGAAAAAAAAATCCAATTTCGGGATTAAAACTCGATTTAGTCCTAGTTTATTCCTCATTATCAAAACAATTTGAATGCGCAAGCAGGATAATCACCTTATTTATCGCTACCTTCGGTTATTACCTTCATATTTTAATGGTACACCGTGAAGAGAGGCGCGGGGGGGGAGAGAGCGAAGCGGGAACAAAACATGACCCAGAGCTGAACCCATGCGGCTGTGAGGGTATTTACAGTGCAGCTTTATTCCCAGGCAAGCGGAAAAGGTCACCCAATTAACAGGGCTCATGTGATTATGTGATTTTAAAAGTTCAAGTCCCCAGTGGTTAGTGGTTGAGATCCCCGGCTCCTGAGCCAGATGTCACCCTGCTGGCTACAGAAAGCATTTCCCTTCATCAACAAACATCTCAGCGCCACAGCGAAGAAGGAATATTTCAGGGAGTCGTCTGCCTCCAGTCGCTGAATACGACAAACTGCGACTCAAGTCACCAAAGTCCTGTTACTTATCTGATATTTTACTTCAGCAGAAATAAAACAAACTGCAGTAAAAGTAAAAAAGTGTCTCAGTAAAAGTAGCTGAGTTTACTTATTCAAAACAGAGACCGTGTTAGCTGTGATCTTTTCCATGCAGTCAGAAAAGGAGGAGAGAACTGCGTGCTTTTAAAGGGGCATTGCACAAAATTGATTGATTGATAACATGATTGAGTCTCCATTATTCCCCTTTTTGCGACAGTCATTCCACATTTTTGCCAGTTGAATCTACATGGCCCTCCGCTTCTATTGACGATCTGCAATATTTTATAGTGCACCTTTAATTTGAAATTTGGGAATGACAAAAAAATAGAGCCAACAAATTAGAGTCAGGCAGCAGAAGTGGAGAGGAGGAATCTGAGCATTTTATTGTGAAAGGTTCAGCAATCTGTCATTGATCATTTGTTCTCTGTAATGGATATGATTTAGCAAGCAAAAATGTAAGTAAAAGTAAAATGACTGGCTTTAAAAAATACTCAAAAAGTACACAAAAAAAAGCTACTCAGTTACAGTAACATGAATAAATGTAATTATACGTCCATCTGCATCTAAAGTGCAGTGTCACTGTAAACTGAAGTGGCAATAAGCATGCAATAACAGTTTGTATTGTTAACTATAGAGAAAGTGGACAAAATAATGAAAACACCTAACAAAAATGTCAATCAGCTTATAAGAGCGGAGACTTTCCTCCCATGTCAGTCGAGCTTGAGACCTGCTGAAATTTGTTTGCTACGTTGAGCAACCGTCCCGTTAAACGTCTGTCAATCAATCTTGGTGAGGTTTCGCTCGGCTGACGCAGTTTAGCAGCATGTAGGAGCGATTTTACAGACTGCTCCTCTTTCCGCGTCAAATATTTTTGCCATTTGTGTGACTGATGCTCCTGCCAGTCAGGCGCCAACTCACTCGGCCTCTTGTGAAATCTGAATGACCTCGTGCTGCCTTTAATGCACACAGCGGCGGTGATTGTCAGAGCTCGTTTGGGGCTGACACACACTGCTAATTGACTCTCAGCTAAATGAGACGCTGCTGTGGGCGCAGGTATCTTGTAACCGATTTATTCTTGAGAGCGGACGTCACACAAAGTGCTTCACAAAGGAAATAAGCAGAAACATGCATACAGATGTAATAATTATTGAAAAAAATATGGTGTTTCCATCATATTATCTAGTCCCTGGAAATGGTATGGACAAGAAAACTGGCTTTCTGTGCATTCTGTGTCTCATCTGTCTCAAGGCTTATAATACTTCCTTTATGGTCCCATATTATAGAAAGTCAAGTTTTTCTCTATTTAAATACATGACGATGCATGATAGTGATATTTAATAAATATATTCTTAAAAATTGAGTTTGAGATGTTATTTAAAATGACCACTTTTTCAAAAATCCACCCATGTTTGCAAGCTGTTTCAGACTCTTTGATATGCAACACAAGTGGAGCTGGTCTTGATCGGCTTTCCACACAGAAGATTTAGCACAATCCTTCCAAAACCGGTTTGCAGCGTTTGAACGAGAAAGACTGTTGAACGGCATCGTCTCATTTGCATGCAGAGCTCGCGGCTGCCAGCTAATCAGGGTCCGGTGTCGGCGCTGTTCTGCCTGTAAGGACTTCAAATTGATGCAATTTAACAAAATAAGTCCAACTTTTAACCGAACTACATTCATTTGCAAAACATCCAGAATGTTACCCTTGTATGTCTGAAAAGAGGATCTCGGTTTTGCACTTTGGCAGCCCGCAAGGGGCAGCAAGAGATAACTGTTCGAATTTTTTATGAGTTTGAAGCACTTCATTACCAGGAATTCACGTCATTCAGCCTCAGTAAACAGACCGAAATTCCTTCTTCATGGTTGCTGGAGGTCAAAATGATGAGAAAAAGAAAGTATTCAGACTGTTTTTCTCTCAATGGGAAGCAAACTTGCTGCTGTTAAGAAGAAACTTTAATTAAAATTGTAAAAGCTGCTGTTAGGTAATCAGTTCCTGGAGGTATACATACCCAACACCATAACTTTATTTGGGCAAATACAGCAACTCTATGAGGGCACCTCAGTGTCTCATCCTCTTCTCCTCAGCAAATTTATATTTATACTCATATTTATATTTAATACATCAGAGTTGATCCAGAACAGAGCTGACTCAAACAGCTGTTTTGCGTGTTCTGTCTCCACATTTCTTGTTTATACGCTCCGAAACAAGTGTCACATCTGACCTCGGGCTGCTCCAGGCTGTTGCGTTTACCCTCTGAAACGCCCATGTCACCTCAAGGCCGCGGCGGTTTTGATGCTCAGCAGACGTGACGTTCCCGAGTCCATTGCTTTGCCGAGGAAAATGGGTGAAGTCGTCCATATCATTCACTTTCAGCGCACCGCTCCTCCGGAGACCGCAGACAGTAAATCTATCACGTCTTCCTCCTGAGTGGATCCTCCTCTGATCTTCTGGACAGCGAGGGGCCTAACGGAGCATCTCAGGTCGGCCTGCTCCTTCGCCCTGTCACTTCAGAGGCAACTCGAGAGTTCATTTTCCCCACTATTGTTTGACAGGTTTGAAGTCTCTTAGTGCTGAAACTCTCTCATGTTCGCAGAGGTGAAATCAGGGGCACTGCGAAGCTTTGCACCACAGGCGAGATTTCCCAAAGCCTGCACCTTTTGCTGCCTTTATTATATCATTAGAAGAGGAAAAAAGGAGGTTTGACATCTCATCGCAACACCGTTTCATGTTGAGTTCATTAGAATGCCCTTATAAGATGGAAAATAAGCTTATTAATGAGTTACATTAAAGTTGCAATAACTGAAATCCTGAAAACAAGGACTATATAGACTCAGCTGACAGAAATGGGGAATAAGTGCATCATTTATTCGTGATTGGGGCTGTCAGCGAGGATGTTGGCTCATTCATTAACGCGGATGCACATTTCACACATTTGTCAGTTGGGTCTAAATGTTCCTCAGTTAAACCATCCCAGTTGGCAATTTTGATTATTGCCACTTTAAAATCAAATTGAAGCAGCTGTGACTTTGTTTTCGTTGAATAATCTGAATATAGCTAATAGTTTTGCTTTTTTTTTTTTTTTTTCCCACAATGGACTGCCAACATCAGTGGGCCCCCTGCCAGGTTCGCTGCCTCTGTGACACACTCTTTTGCAAGTTCATTGCGGTTACCGCTGGGAGGCTGACACAAACCGTTTCTCCAAGCCGACAGCCGCTAAACCTCCTGCAGCCACACGCGCAGCCCGTCCCCTCCAGAGGTGGTCACAGCTTCACAGGTAAACATCGTCTGGTGCCTCAATCTGAATATTAACGCTCTTAGAGATGCATATGTCGGGGG
This sequence comes from Myripristis jacobus, assembly GCA_900302555.1. Lineage (NCBI taxonomy): Eukaryota > Metazoa > Chordata > Actinopteri > Holocentriformes > Holocentridae > Myripristis > Myripristis jacobus. The sequence continues at coordinate 42,805 of OMLB01019682.1, forward strand.
TACCTTTCATCTTTGCATGTTGCGAGCGTGGCTTTTTCTTATTTGGCTACCTGGATTCTTTATTAGCTTGTCCGAAAAGCCACTGAAAACGTCTCAGCCGTAAGATAAAGAGTGAGGTAACAAAGCTGGTAGCACAATGTGGAGACATTTGGAGGTGAAGGCAATAATGGCATACGGAGAGAAAAGTCATTCAGGAAACAAGCTGAACTGCCGGCATTACTCTTTGTGGGTGCCCTTTGCTTCCTAACATATCCCCAGGCTTCACAATGCAGCATTTTCATGATCAACAACAGACATAACAATTCCTAAACACCTAATTCCACCATTTTTTGGAGGCATGTCAGCTGCCGTCAAGCCGGAAATCAGAGGACATTCGGCCTGATTTGGCTCCGTGTGGACTCCTTTAAAACACAAGAGTCAAACGGGGACAGTGCTGCACGAGTGTAAACTCACAGAGATGATGGGCTTTCAAACACTTCAGGAAAGATTAGTTTCTGGCCTTATCATGCATCTCCAGTGCCAGCCCTTCAGAGAGGGAGGCTTCTCCGGGCTGAAGAGCTTCCTCCAACTTGGGACCCCGTGCAAATACTCCTCCTTTTCCCAGCAGCACCCTGGATGCACTCCGTATCAGCTTCTATCTTTCGCCAGACCACCCACTCATCCACCATCACAGAGACCAGCATTGCACCAGTATTACCAAAGCAGAGGATGCTTCTGTCCTGGCTTTACTTGAGATAAAAAAGGCAGGAATTTCCAAATGACTAAGGCTAATAATGTCTAATGTTATTGTAAAAAGGAATGGGTGGATTATAGAGGTTATATAAGTTCTCGGGTTTCTGGTAAGAGTGACTAAAACGCCTCTGTTGTGATGCATCGGCCGATCCACCCTGTACAACTTGGGCTAAAGGGAGAGGCGTTTCCTCTGAGACAAGCTATCCTTAGAGCTGACAGCAGGAAGCCCTCATACGGTCAGGGAGAATGTGTCTGTGTAAACACTGTCTGCAGCAGCGTGACGCAGGGCCAAATGGAGAGAGAGAGAGAGAGAGAGAGAGAGGGGGCGGACAGCAATTGGAACAGACAAAGCCTTTACTCGGTGTCTGCTGTCAACAAGGCAATTCATCATAATATCTGCCAAAACAATACAATCAAGGAAAATGAGAGGCCAAACAGAGGTCTTGCGGTTTGTGAGACTCTGACAAGACACCCCGGCGAGCTGATGACTGTTGCCCCGCAAAGGCCGAGCAAAACGGCTGCGTTGTTATTTTTTTTAATGGAGATATTTTGCTCTAAGACAGAAGAGAGCAGTTATACCTCACTGTTAAGCTTTTTTTTCCTTCACAACGTGCATTTTTTTAATCTATGCAAATGAGTCATTATGCATGGATTTCCTTATTGTTAGAGAAACATTTTGGATGAGCAAGTGCATTCCGGCGCTGCATGGTACCTGCCTGTTCGGCTATCCTTGAAACGAGGGGGAGGTCTGGCCAGCTCAGATAGGCTAATCAGAATCAGTTACTGGCACTGTCTGAGGAGTTGAGAGAAACATTCCTCCAGTGATTACAGACAGAGAAGCCATTAGCCAGAGACATGTGTTGCGGTGGGTCTGGCTCATATCTGCCTCCGACATTCATCATCATCAGCGAGGAGGAGGAGAGCGAAAGCCGGAGAGGCAAAATTCATTTGTTTCCTTCTGTATGTTTCACGCCGCATTTCTACTGGAGTTAATGGAAGCATCCAAACTTTGAGGAGCGTTCCTGTTTTGATGTCTCATCCGCAGTCATGTTCTCATCTGTCGATCACAGCTCGCATAAGTGTGCACAGAATATGTTTTGGTTGCTTAGAAGTCAAAGCTAACTCACCACCATTCACTCGCAATCATTTAACATGATGTGCCCCACCAACGGTACATTACCACCAGCACAACCCTCCCCAAACACACACATACACTCAGATCAGTATTAACATGAACTGAAGAGGATCTAGTTCCCTCTGGTCCAGAATGTGTACTGTTCTCATTCACATGCAGAACGTCAAATACTGACGCTTTGTCACGCCCTTCTGCACCGGATATCGATGCAAATGGCACCCATTAGAAGCCAAGGACACCCTTTGGCGTCAGTATGAGACGGCTAGTGACGTCATATTAAGACCCTGACTTTGATTGCTGCTTCAAATGGGAAGAGAGATGAACGGCGGAGCAATGCATCTTCACTTTTCGGTGCTGTTTATGCCAAACCTAACATTATTCTAACCTTAACAAAGTGGTTTTTGGCTGAATCTAACCACGTGACACCAGCAGCGAGAAAGCCCAGTGTGTCTCATCCCAATGCCAAACGATGCCTTTAGTGTCGTATCAGATGTGAAGGGACAGGACCAAAATGTCAGTATTTTGGCGCCCTGGGAATAAGATTGCATTGCAGCTAAACACTAAGTCGAGGACACCCTGCAGGGCCACCTATAGAGGCGATTGCAAAAAACTGGAGTGGGCGTGGCCCTGGATGAAGTGGGTGTGGCCTAGGGACACGAGCAATCAATGTGACAAATGACTATGTTGTTCCTCAGCATAACAGGTGGTGTTATGTTATGTTTTTGCGGTATGGCACACCTCTTTTTCACCGAACGACCTAAAATGGAAATCTGAGCTTGAAATGGAGTGGAATGGAGCACTGGGCAAGATTTTGATAGGCATTGTTTGTTGTGTTACATGAATCCAATTTTCGTGCCTCTCCACAGATGGTTCCTTTGGACGAATGGTGTGATTATTGGATGTCTGTCTTTTTCCTTGGGTGGTCTACGGTTTCTCACCCAGCAGAACCTCGCCTGGGCAGCGCTGTGTGTTTGGTGTGTCATATCTGAGCCAGAGGCTTCAGCATACTGTAGGAGTCTCCCAGTCTGGACCCGCGCCAGCAGAAGCCATATGGTCACCTCCCGTCTGATGAAAGGGCATCCTCAGATACACTGTTAAATAATGTGTGAAACAGGGCTTATTTATGCCAGTGATTTTACCTTTGGGCTAATGATCGTCAAGGGAGAGGAAAACTCAGAAATGAGGTCTGCTTTGCTCTGTTTTTCCTTTTTTTTTCCTTTCCATTTTTTTCACCTCACTTGCCTATGATTGCATGTGTACTGTATCACTCCGGTGGGGCTGTGTGAGTTGTGTAACGCCGTTGTCCTGGCAGGAAATGACTGTGGAGGTAGGTAGAGGCCATTAACTGCAGATCTGTCATCTGGTTAATGATCCCCTCCTCCCCTCTCTGCAACTTATAGCGAGGAGCGTCAGCAGGCATGTTTATTTTCAACCTCATTTCTGCTCATAATGCTGAAGATGTGCATGAGAGAAGATGCATGGTATGAGATGTGCATGACAGAAGCCAGAAGGGAAAATTTAAAAAAAAAAAAAAACACCAACGCCTTCCAAGTTGTTATGGAAACATCGCCAGTTTAGTGGAAAAAGTATGATCCGTCTTTGGCCCCCATTCTCAAGTGGCCAAGGAGACACTTGGCAGAACAGAATGTGTTAAACGTCCACTCTTTCTAAAAAGTGTTGAGTTGACTTGACTCACAAAAATGGTGACACACTGGGAGCTGGAAGCACACAGGTGAGGTGGTGTGTCACTGCTCTGGTGTGGATGAGTATGTATGATCTGTGCTGAACGCAGGCGCACAGAGGAATGTGAGGCCCCGGATGTACGCTGGATTTTTTTTTTCCTCTGGCGGTCCCAAGTTAGCAGGACATCTATAACCCAAATATATTCACACAGTCACTCTCACCATGTCAGAGATTGTGGTAAACCTCCATTCTGTGAGCATACTTTAAAAGTGTGTTTGCAAGATTATTTCAGGGAACTACTGAGACATGCAGAGCTGGAGAAAACAGCAGCCAGACGAAGACCTTCTTTGGTCTGGATTGGAGATATACTGTGTGCTGCAGCCTCAAATCAAACAGCGGGCGACGGCATGTTTATTTTTCATGCACATCGACAGAACGTCCTTATAGTAGCAGTAAACACGCTTGTCTCTTGCTTCTGGATCCTAATATGTTTTCTTATTTATCTTTGTTATCTTTGTTTATCTTTGTTTCTAATTTATCTTTATTAGCTTGTCATGCAGGGTGTTATATTGTTTGCTATATTTGACACATGAAGAGTCTTTTTGTCCTCATGAGCACAAAGGAGAAAAAAAAAAGCCACAGACAAAATAGAGCGATGGCTCTTTATTTTGACTTACTTATGGCATTAATTTAACCACTTACTTACTAACCACCAACATGGTAGCTGATGCAATGAATGCATTGTTCATTGCTTTATTAGATCTGTATGCATGATTGTGCACCCGCCATATGTTTCATTTGACCGTCAGGAGCGACTCTAAAATTGTAAGTGTTAATATCCTGTAACCTGTAGAGAGATCTGTCCTTCAGTGCTAATTGGAATGAACTGCTATTTAAAGCCCTAATTATGATTTAGCATTATTTATGTTAATAAAGTATTTGTATCTGCAGGCAACCATGTGTCCCTTATCTATAATCCATTATATCAAAAGCAGCACCGTTGCATGATGTGGGTACAAATGCATAGTGTAGTAGGATGTGATACCAATCTTTGTCTTCCAGGTTGATTAATTTAATTTAATTACTTTTCAAAGCTTCATATTAATTGCTTAAAAACATTTATTTGAATGTGATGGTGCAAAATCCATGTGTTGATTATTTTGTCACTCATTGCTTTGCTGGTGTTTCTGCATCACACCTTCCAAATATCACCTGTCCATCAAATCATGGGCGATACTGTCATTTCTTCTTCCTTGGATTTTTGTTTGATAAAATTTAAGTGTCAGGGTCAAAATGGAAGACACCTCCAAAAGGTGGTGGAGAACGACAGAGCCAAGATCCTGTGGGACGTCCAGATCCTGACTGATAAGCTTGTGGTGGCTGATCAACCAGACACCGTGGTGGTCGACCAACAGCAGAGGAAGGCAGTAGAGATAGATGTTGTGATCCAGAGCGACAGCAGCATCAGGAAGAAGGAACACGGGAAGCTCAAAAAATACCAAGAGCTGAGAGAAGAGCGAGGGAAGATGTGGGGAGTGAAGGCAACAGTGGTGCCAGTGGTAATCAGTGACCCTCAAACTGGGAGATTGGCTCCAGCAGATTCCAGGAACAACATCTGAGATCTCTGTCCAGAAGAGCGCAGTCCTCAGAGCAGCTAAGATAACTCTGAGCTTGAAGGAGACACAAGACCGCATAATGGGGCGAGTGGGGATAT
>OMLB01019683.1:18161-30674 GCA_900302555.1 Myripristis jacobus
GTTGGATGCAAACCAGCCTGACACACACACACACACACACACACACACACACACACACACACAGATATAATCCCCTTCCCTCTTCATTACATTTGTGATACACGACAGCTTGTATCACAGCCTTGATCATCCCTACTCCTAATTCATTTTCCCCCTGATGAATGCCTTTTCATTAAAATGTGAAATTAGAATAAATTGTTCCCCAGTCCATGAGGAAAGTACCCAATCTATTTTAACCAAGTACTAGAAATTAAACTTATTTCGGCCAGCAATTTTTAATTAGATTTAGCTTCTCAAATGTTCATTTTGGATGAGAAATGAATGACTGAAACCAAATGTTTGGTGATTAAAATGACTGTCATTGATATCCCTCTTGGTTCTTGAAGTCTAGTAAATTAATTGTAATTGTCACAAACTGATAAATTGATCTGGTGGACTAATCCTAAGGGTGAGTGGGGTTTTGGTTGTAATGCGTGTGTTTGTGTGTTGTTACCCAGGTAACTGGTGTAATGTATAGGGAAATATGAGGCAACATATTTGCTTAGTTAGTAAGTCTACGCCTAAGGCTTAAGGTTAAAGAAGTGGGCTTTTGACGAGGAGGACAGAGTAATGAAACCTTGTGCTGGCTGGGACAATGTCCATCCCACGCCATTATGAGCTGGTGTTGTACTGGGCGGCTCCCAGATACGTATGTGTATAACTGCAGGTGAATGTGAGGCAAAGTGTTACTGAAAAAGAGGTTTGGTATATGCAGTGTATTTTTCTATGCAACATATATAAGGCAACCAATGAAAAAGTAACTAAATCAGCAAAACAAAAATCCTTTAGTGACCGACTTCCTCATCAGTCTGTAAAGAATCTGAAATCCTGGGAAACATTAAACTTTAATCTCAGACCTGTCCAATCAGGCCAGTCATCTGAATATGGATTACAAATTTATTAAATAAGTGTTGAATTAAATAAGTACTGAAAAAGAGAAGTTGAATAATAATTGATACAACCACAGGGTTCTATCCTGTTTGTACAATCCTGGAGCCACATTACAGAAACGCCATATCTTGCAGATCCTGTCTTAACTGTTTGGTAGCCATGGTAATTAGAGATAGCAGCTGATTTAGGAAAATAGTCCTTACAGGTTGACAGTTCCTAAACTGGGATGTTTAGTTTCCTCACCTGGTAGAGCAAGTACCACATATCAAGTCGTTACAGCAGCGGCCCAACTTCGATTTCAATCCAGTTAAGCCCTTTGTTACACTCTCTCTCTCTACTATCATCATCAAATAAAGCAAAATGGAAAAAAAAAACAGTTTCAAAGTCTATGATCCTGTGTTAAATAGGAACATAGACTTAGGACAAGGAAAAGTGTTTTACACAGGCATCCTAACTTCCAAAAATTAAAATAGACAAGTTTCCTATGTATGTCACTTCAGTATAAGCTGGTGTTAGCGCACTTGTATTAACTAATGTTTATTTTGAAGACTGTTAGCTGGGGGTAAGTCCGACTCCACCTCAATGGCTGGAGGCTGATAGTTGCAATTGGAGCATCCAGCCAGTATCCAGCACTCAGTAACAATGAGAGGAAGATAGACCCACCACTGTCCTGCATAAGAGCCAGGGTAGAGTGAAATCATTTTTCTCTGAATGAGCGAACCCTTTAACCCTCACCCTGACAGCATCCACCACTGTCAAGGTGCTTTAGAAAGCCTTACATTAGCTGACAACCACTGACATCCCAAAACAAACAAGCACACATGCATGCCACCACACACACACACACACACACAGCTGAAAAGTGGGCTCGCTGTCCTGGCAGTGGCACCGCCTGGGACACTGCATCCTGATGCAGTGTAGCCATGGGACTCTCACAAGGAGCATTATGCTCTCAACTAGGCTACTCACATACACAATTTTAAATTTAGAGGCAGACTCTGAGTCACTCTTTGGGCTTTTTGAGACTGCATGAAAACAGCAGTGTCTGTTCATGGCAAATCTTGAGCATTCTCTTTGTCTGAAACACAGCATGCAGCTGATACCGAGTTAGCCTCTAGTCAACATAATCCGTCCTTTTCACATTAAAGGACCATATCAGTGATGTTGAGTGTGCCCATTCTCTACAATTTACCCACATTTTACATTGCAACAAACCATTCTGCAAATCATGTGGGGGCACGAAAGATTTCTCATCATATAATCAAAATACCTCTATTTTCAAATTTGAAGTTTTTGGTGGAGGCACAGACCTTATAATGTTCTGCTTCTGCGGCTAACAAAGTCATCACAGAAGCGCAGAAGTGGACTCTGATGAGGCTGTGCCCTGTCTCCTCTCCTGGTTGTGACATCAAGGTGCAGCCAAGGTGCGGTGGGTGTCACCTTTCACATACACAGCATCCTCATCCTGTCAAGTCACACCTACAGTGTGGTGTAACCCAGTGGTGACCATCCCATTTGTTTACACTAGATATACTAATGTGTAAAAGGTGGTAATAACTTATTAACGCTACAATAATAGAATTAAGGAGTAAGATGGAGGGATAATTATTACTATTGTGCAGTGAATAATTCAAGTCCATGGAGAAGTGTGTTAGTCTCAGACCAGCTGAAGTGTATTTCTTGCATCAAATCTCTATTCTGAGGAACGGGGTCACTTGAGATCAAGGCTGTTGGAGGAACATTTGTTTTGCAGCAGACAAAATATTTTAAGCTGTTTGGCCTTCATTATTGTCTTAGACCCAACTTTTTTTTGTTTTGTTTTTTTTTGTCTGTCATAAAACTGTTTGGAAAAATGGTCACGGTCAAGTATGGCCACATGCTTTTGAATAGAACTGGCAGAAAAATAAAACGAATAAACAGCGCTCCTCACCACACAAACACAGACAGTCAGGTGAAACCTGACTAACATCCCAAAGATGATCAGTTTGAGAAAGGGAAAATAGAAGTGGAAGTGATCTAAAGATGGAGGTATGCCATTTAAATCCTTAATGTCTGTTTCATTTTTATTTTTTAAGTTGTAACCTCCCATTTATTTGAGGACATTTATGAAACATAAAATCAAAATAAGCACGTTATTTTGCATGGTTCAAAAGTTAAATCCTATTTTGAAAACAGTGTCAGAAGCCAAGATGGTAAGTTTTGACTAAGGACTAAGTGACAATGCTCATGGTTCTTTTGATGTTAACTTTTCCTCAGACAGACTTTCAAAATATCCTTGTATAATCTCTCCAAGGACACAAATACAACCAGTGCTGAATACTGAATGCAGGGGGAATATGGGTTTGTTTCTGTATTAACAAGTAATTGATAAGATGTGGACATCACACTCCAACCTGGTTATACTTCTCTTTTCTTGAGGCACTTATAATCAGTCTCTTATGATTTGGCAGGAAAATTTTCTTTTTACTAAACTGCATTCCAGTCAAGACTGATGGTTTGGGAAATGGACAGAGCTGCCTCCAGAGAGCATCGGAGAACAGATGAAGCCTCTGGAAGCTTCCTCTCATCTCCAACACACATAAATTCAATTATTTAGACATGCATCAATATACAATCTATTTCTAAAACGTCACCCCAAGCAATACAGATGCCAGTTGATTAACGAGGCTTTCCTTTTACCCTAGGTGATCCGTCACCTTGGCAAGCAGGATTTTTGTAAAGAGTGCCCTTGTGGTCATAGTTGTCATATAATCCATATATGGCACAGATATTCTGCACTCCTCCTCCATGCGTCTTACCTTTACTGCCATATTTAATGTTGTATGGGAGATTATGCACTTGCCATGATTCCAATTTCTTAATATTATAGAGGTATAAGCAACTTTATTTTTTATTTGGTGGCACTGAGCAAATGTTCCAGGCCCAGAAATAAAACGCAAAGATTAAAACATTTAATGAGTAATTAATTTCCAGTCCCAGATATATTGAATCCTGTTCTCTTATACAAAATTAATCAATTACTTAATTAATTAAAACATGTTCTATGGCAATACCACAAAAGCGACACACAACAGCACCACTAGCACATTCCTCTGAGCTGTGTGTTATCAACAAAAAGGGCCTGGAGGCCCCTATGCTAACTCTCCTGCCACGCACACAGGAAAATATGTATAAGAAAGTGGCAGATAGTCATCAGCTGGGTAAATATGAAAACTGTGACGATAAGGAATGCCATTATGCTTTTGAATGGGGATTTTGGATACGGTACAAAATGATTCCAGGCTGAGTGAATACAGCTCTAGGCAATGTTGTGTGCTGATTTCTCAGAAATTTTGTGATTTTTTTCTCTTTTGCCTCACTGGAAAGTAGTTGTCTGTACATCACCGTGTCCGCTGGTTGGTCAGTCAGTAGTTAAGTGGATTGCTATGACTTTTCCTGTAGTGCCAACAGCAGGCACAGCGGGGCGTCTGTGTTCACGGTCATGGCGTCACCATAATTGTCAAGTTTCATCCTCTCGGCAACATGAATGTTGGTACCAAATTTCAAGGCAAAGTAAAACCCTTTTGAGATATTAGTGTGCAAAATGAACAACTGGACCTGTTGGGCCTGACTGCTGACCAACCAACCGAGCTTCCGAGATTCCCGAGATTCGCTGAGAATTTTTTTTCATGGTTAAATTATGAAATGATGGCATTTCAGTGTGGAGGGCAGGCCAACCCCACCGAAGGCTCCTGTATCAAGACTACCTGAAACTAAGAGACAGAGCCATGTTCAACTCATTTTAGCTTCACTGTGTGTTTCAGAATTGATTTTTAAGACTTCATTGATTACTTTAAAAGCTTTCCATGACCTGGCCCCCATTTATCTTGCTGAACTTTTGATCCCCTCTTTAAATGGTCAGACAGGGCCCTTCTGACTGTCTCTGCACCCAGGCTAAAGGTGGTCCAGCTTGATGCCAGCAGGGGTCCTGCATTTGGTAACACAATGACTCCTGATGTTGCCATATTATATATTTAAATAAACTTTTACTCGATTTATCTATGTTGCCTACTCTATTTGTCTCATCTCTATACCTGGGTCTTTTTTTTTTTTTTTTTTTTTTTACAGTTTATTTGACAATTTATTTCATTTGTTTTATTGGCCTGTGTCAATAGGTCACTTTTATTTTCATTGGTTGTGAAGCGCTTTGTAATTCTGCTTGGAAAAATGTTATATAAATAAAGATTACTATTATCTGAGGAGAAAATGACAACTACCACATTTAAATTTATAGGGAAGGCACTATACCAATTACACATCACATGAACCTTCAGAGGTGGAAGTAACCAATAATTACATTTACTCATACTACTGTAATTGAGTAGCTTTTTGTGTACTTGTACTTTTTGAGTATTTTTTTTTAAGTCAGTAATCTTTATTTTGCGAAGTGTGGTCCACCTTCACTACAGAGTACAAATGTTTTAGGCTCCCATCAGTGCCTGAACCACAAACTGGCAGTGGTCAGTGAGCAGAGAGAAGAGGATGAATCTGTCTTTACTTTATTGGTGCACTTCTTTGTATTTTCTAAACTTGAATGAATGTCATTAGAAATACCTGTGTTTACCTGCTATTTCATGCCAATACCACTGCTGCTATGAAAAGATCAGATCTACCAAAATTTAAACAAATTTATTCTTTCTAAAAAAATTACTCAGTAACTTTGTGCATTTCGCAGCGTTCACTTCTTCAGTCTAATTATTCAAGGTCACAGCTGAGGCTCTCCAGGTATGTGTATCACCTGCCCAAACCTCAGAGACTGTTAGCACAGCTACAGCTTTTTGGTAGCAAGTCCATACAAGTTGCTGCCTTCACAATGAGTGACAAATCTGCAGCGATGCTTTGAGAAGCAGTCTGTGTGACGGTGTCAGAGGGGCTGAGGCGCTCCTAAGGTTAGAGAAGCTGCCATGGGGCTGGGGGGTTGCCAGTTTGAACCCAAACCATATTTTCCCACACTGATTGGGCAAAGTAAATGATTAATGCTCTTCCCTCCCTTAGCAACCACTGTGTCATGCCCTTGAGCAAGGTACTGAACTGTTTAAATCCCACTGTATGACTGCGAAGCAGGGTGGGAATAAAAGTACCATACAGGAAAGAACCATACCAGTGATTTTTTTTTTCGTTTGTTTGTTTGATTGTTTAACGTAAAATTTTGAGCTTTTCCCAGTAGAACACCAAGATCATTTTTCCTCCCTTTTATCCAGCCATTAGTTTCCATTCATTTCACTACAATATGAAAATAAACTTTAAGAGATTTCAAACTTTCTTCACAGCAATATTTCATCACTGTAATAAAGTTGTCCACATTAGTTTTCCTAAAAGCAGCAGCACTGCTGTGTTTTGATGGAAAACAGTCCCTGGGGAAACATTTGCTTTACAGAGCCAATTATCAATTCTGTGGTTTATGAACAGTGATGACTTTGTTAGCCACAGAAACAGAACATTATAAGGTGGCTGTTTCAACCAAGAATTCAGATTTGAAATTGGAGGGATTTTGATGATACGTTGAGAAATACGGAGTCACCCCACATCATTTGCAAAATTTTTGCAATTTTTGGTTTGTTGCGATGTAAAATGAAAAAACAAATGTAGTCAAAGGGACAAACATCCATTCTCCAGCAGCCCACTTCACAACTTATGTACATAACTCAGTCTTTCCTTGATCTGTGGTGGAAAACCACCAGCAGACACACGGTGAATTAGGCACTCCTTTGTAGCGAAGTTTGTGTGCATAATCCACTCCAGCTCCATTTGAATGGAACCGCAAAGAATAAACAATATTCAAACGGAGGGAAAATAACTGAGGGCTATTTAATATCTGTGGAGGCACAGTAATGTCATTGTCACTGTGTACTCAGCCTCAGCCAATAACTGGAGGCAGCACAGCCATGAGTGTCACTGCTTTGTGTGTAACAGAAAGTTTTTATGGCATTGTACCTGTCTTAGTACAGATGCGGAAGTAAAAGTCAAAAGTTACTTTAAATACCTGGATGACAAAATGGCAAAGTCCCCACCATCCATCAGTCGGATCTTGCAGAAAAGCATGCCATTGACGAAAGGCACAGCCGTAAGCTCCTCCAAAGTGAAATGGATTTGAAACTTGAACTTCTTCTTTTTCATTAAAAAAGCCATTGGTGGAGTGCTTCTAATGTCTTCACGGGAGGATTTGTTTGCTGCTGGTGTGTGCAGATGGAGCAAATCTGGATCAACAATGATGAATGAAGAGAAAAAATATATCTATCTTGCTGTTGAGTGGAGGTTGAAAATCCTTTTTTGCCACTTGGCTAATCATCTCTGAATAATGGTTTAAACCTGGAACAGAACAAGAAGCCTGGTATTACATTACATGATAACAGTTAGACTGACATTTGCATGACTGCTCAGTGAGTGTGTCTCCTGCTGTTTTGCAGCAGTGACAGCTGTAGCAATCAGATGTGAAGGAGATATATGATAAGTCAGTATCTTATGTAAATAATTAAATTAAATCAAATTAAGTACAGCTGATGTTGTGTGGTGAATAATGTCTTCATCACATGATGTCAGACAACAGTGCCACAGCCTCCGCAGCTCTTTACAGTGAGACTTTCACAGAGCAGACAGCTGCCACGCAAACACCGACACCATTCATGGCTCACTGTGAAAAACACAGCACGGAGTATGAAGTTAGACTGAGGCTCACCTTGTGGCTGGTCCGGAGCGGCTCTCAGCTGCTGGCAGGCAGACGGCTGGGCACCGCTGCAGAGGTGACTCCAGGTTAGATAAGTGTCGGATCTGAGCAGCTCCGGGCGTTTGTGCCAACTTTTCCCCGCTCGGTATCGCGGCGGTGCAGACGGCGGAGCCACGGCGGCTCCCTGAACGCCCGGCCGCTTAGGGACCGTCCACAAAGTGTTGTGTCGAGATCTTGTGCAACAAGTTCAACAGTCAGTCCCAGGGCCGAACGATTAATCGAAACTATTATCCGAATGCGATACGGCCGATTGCAATATCCAAATTGTAGGAAATGTGTGAAAAAAACGTTGTTGTAAGTTAAATCAAGTTTTATGCCAATGGCGTAAGTTTCACTTCAACACCGAGGGGACAGAGGACACAACAAGCCCCCCCAACCCTGAGGTGTCCCAATTACTACTGAAATTGTGATTCATATCACAGTCGCAATAGCTGTAAAATTAATTAATAAATAATAAATTAATAAAGAAAAATGAATTACGGACTTTTTCACATATCGTCCAGCCTTAGTCATTAGTGTTTGTGTATGATACCAAAATCCCAGCTCAATTTCTATGTGCTACGATAAAAAACGGTGACCAGGTGAAACTTTTTTTTAAAAAATGTAATAAGGCAAATTTGTGAAAACAATCAGTGTTTTTTGATGGTTTCCTCAGTCACATGACCAAAACTATGCGAACCAAAACCAGTTTGGAATGTATTTAACAAATATATACACTCAACATAAATTCATTTCAAATTAATTTTAATAAGTAGCCTAACTGTTAATGTAAGGCAATCATTAGTGTGAAAGCAATTTGTGGTGGGAGAAGTGTTCATAGACAGGCCTGTATATAAATTTGTGCACATGATTTGAAAGAAATAAACTATGGTATATGAGGGATTTAATTCGAGTCAAATGTATGCAGCCAAATTTTACAAGCTGTTTTTGTATTTTTGTTTAGTATATATATGAGATAATTGCTGGTAATAACTGGACAAAAACAAAAAAAAACAAAAACAAAAAACATTGGCATTAGTGTCCTCAAACCTGTTCTCTGAATAGATTTATAAGCCAGTAATAAAAATGTTGAAAATCAGTTCTGTGCACAATAGCTGGCCAGTGAAAATTAGATGATAAGATTTTTTGGCGGAGAATTTTCCCCAGATCAAAAGAGGACGCAGAGACGGTTTCACGGCTTGCACATCAGTCCTGTTCTTATGAAAATATGAGCTCTGTGTTGTGTTTGTTTGTGTTCCTCAGAAACAGGAAAGGAAGGAAAACCATCAACCAGCACAACCAAATATTATTATGCACCAAATAACATCCATTTCCACCTATTTGACTGAAAAATGGGAAAGTACAAAGTCAAAGGAAAGCTGCCGGAAAATGACATGAAGATGTAGCTTTAAAAAATACACAAGTATCAGAAAATTTGCAAATAATTTAAAACTGAACAGAGGATCACTGCATGAACAGAGGACAGTTGGTTTGATGGTGGAGAGATACGGTGCAGTGCTGTGAAGCAGTGGTTTGAGGAGTGGGATGCAGGGGCCCTCAGGGGCCCGTGAGGGATTTCCAGGGAATAGTTTGAATACTTACAAAAACATTTAAAGCATCTTTTCACAAGCATTTAAACACTAGAATCTGACATGAATCCATTTTTTTATTTATTTTCCAGACCCTGAGCAATATCCACAACTAACAACAGACAACAGAAAATGTAAATAACAAGTAAATAACACAGTAAATAACAAAAAAGGGGGGAATAAAAGTGCGTTACTACTCTCTCTTTCCAACCTTTGCCCCATTCCTTTCAGACAAGATAATAACAAGGCTCATCTTTTCTCCTGTGTGCACTCCAGTTTTCCCAGCACCGTTCATGCATCCCAGCTTTAATCCTGAGATAAGGGTCAGTCTTTCCCTGGAGTATATTTCCTGAGAAATGTCCAACCTCTGTCTCGGTCTTGGAGGGTCACATTTCAACCAACCCCTTGTCATGGCCTTTTTACATGCAGTTATTAAGATTCTAAAGAGATAGATGCCCTTCTTTGGAATTATGTCTTCAGCTATCAAACCTAGGCATACAATCTCTGGGAATCTTGTGTCTCAAAATCTCCTCAGGAATCTGAATGATCTTGTCCCAGAATGTTTGAATTTTTTGACATGACCAGAAAATATGTGAGTGACTGGCATTTGTCTGTCCATATTGTCTCCAACATTGCTGCTGTTCACCTAATTGTTTTTTATGTGGGGACCAACAAAAAAGCAAATTAAAATTTTCCATCCAAATTCCCACCAGCTTTTAGAGCTGGTGGACGTTTGTTGCATCCTGCACATGGATGCCAATCGCTCTCCGATGATGTAATGTTGAATGCTAGTTCCCATTTCCACTTTACATTTAATGAATTTCTTCCATTTGGTCTTTGTAAACTACTGTACATTTTAGAAACAATCTTTTAGGGGGTTTGTCTGTATGCACTTGTCAACATTTCAATCACTTCATTACCTTCTTCTTCCCCATTTTCTAAAATCTTTTTTGAGTTTTATAAAAGTTTGAAAGGTTTCCCCCTCTATAAGTGCACATACAGCTGTTATTCCTTTTTTACTGCACAAATGTATTATCTGTCTCTCTGGGTTTAAACCTGTGTGTTTGGGGAGGCCAAATCAAAAGTCTCCTGTCTCCTTCGAATTTGTATTTTTTGACCATCTCATTTCATATTCTCAGTGATTCTTCTATAACAGTTTTCTGACTTGAACCAATTGGAATGTCAGATCTTAAATCTAAATATCATTTCATTAATTGTAAACATACTTGTCTTGTAATTTAGATTTTTTTTCTAATATTCATGTTTTGCTGATTTTCTAGTCAACTTTTTCCAGTGTTTTTGGGGAAAAAAGAGTGAATTTACTCCAATTCTTTGGAATCTGTTTTCAGTGTTCAAGATCAGCATTTAAACAACTTAAAACTAAATAAAAACAACATTTTCTTACCAGGGTCCTCAAGGCACGAGCATTTCAGACAGGGGTGCACGGCTCAGTGAAAGTCAACTTGAGGGTGCATAACATGAAAAAGTTTGAAAATCCCTGCCTTGAAAGAAGTTTGCAGTAAACTGAATTTGATGTATTTCTACATCATTTATTCATTTTTATTAGTTATTGTACTGAATATATGATTCTTTTGATATAATTGTCACCCAGTTTGCGCCATGTTTCATCTAGCTGTCTTAATTAATTTGAAAGATCAAAGCGGATGACTTAAGTATTCAGGGGAAGAAAAGATATACTCAATATAACACAAGCCTGTAGTTTCTCCATTTGGAGGATTTCTTGCAGCTACACTCACAATCCCTGTGTGACAAAATGCAGAGACCCACAGAGGGACAGAGTGACCTCTTGTGGTTGATCAGAGGTGCAGCTAATGGTGACCTGCTCAGAAATAATAAAAAAAAAAAAACTGGTCCTTTTTATCAGATTTTATTAACCTCTGAGGATAGGGTTGACAAAATGCACACTAACCAAGTTCATTCAGGTGTAAAAGTCCCCCGAGGCACCCTGCAGGATGGCTGCAGAGAGAGAGCGTCAAATGGTCAGCTACAAATCAGGTTGGCCTCTCGCTGTGCATACACCATTACTGTAGGCTTAAGCATTAAAAATATGAATTAAATAATAAATCCAATAGTCCAATGAGATGCAGTCACTGTCAAATAATGACAAATAAAATAAAAACAAAGGAAGAAAGAGAGGAAACCCTCTCAATATGACCTTTCCACCACCTCCATGGCTCCTGAAATCATTAAACAAACCGAAACTTCTGTACAAACTCTTCCTAAGGCAACTCTTGACGGTATTGTCTGTGGTTCTCTGAAATATGTGCATGGACTGAAGTAAACTCAACTATGTGTAATGCAAACGGAAAGGTAAGCACTGCGCGCGCACACACACACACACAGGGGCGTAACAAACTGTTAAGAGTTTGTCCAGTTCCTAAATATTGTCCCGCCTCATCCTTACTGCATATTTATATTTCTACTTTTTGTTTTGTTTTGTTTGTGAAAGCATTAATCCTATGAAACCTGGGCAAATTCATGTGATTTCTCTCAAAAACATGGGGAAAATGTGATGAGAAAATGAGCAGATTCATTATTTAAATTACCACAAAATTTGTGAGAAACCAAAAATAAAAACTAAAAACAATGATCAAAAAATTACCCCCAAAAACTTTAAAATTTAAAAGGAAAACAGAAAAAAGAAAACTTCTGAAAAATTATGAAAAAAGTACAAAAACTTCAAGAGCACTACTTTGAATTATTTGTTAAAATAATTTGATATAAAAAAAAGAAGTAAATGACCTTCAAACTAAAAAATAATAGATAAATAAAGTGAATTTACAAACTTGGGGGGTAATTTGGTGGTAAGTTTCCAATAATTTGATTTTAAATATGTAAGAACAATAATTATAAGTGGAGTTTTTTGGTTACTTTTGGTGACATTTCTGGTCCTTTTCTTGCGGGTTTTTCTTTTGTGTGTTTTGTAATGTCATTGTTTTCTTGCTATATATTTTAAATTTCTGGTGAATGTTGAGCAAATTTGATGGTGATTTCTTATAATTTCATGTTAAATAAATTAAGTAAATTTGCTCACGTTTCACAGGGTTTGTATTTTCACACAATAAAAGTGATTTCATATTTTTAAGTTAAAAAAAAAAAAAAAAGCACAGTAAGCAAATACATTCTGAACATTCCATCACACTCACGTTTTAAATGATGGCTACGCCCCTGCACACACACACACACGCACACACACACACACACACACACACACACGCACGCGCACACACA
>OMLB01019683.1:31255-50942 GCA_900302555.1 Myripristis jacobus
ATGAGGCCAGCATCTCCACCGGAGCCTCGACGGCTGCCACCACGGTGGGCGTGGCGTCGCCGACAGTGGTCGTGCAGTACTCGACCACACCACCCTCCTCCAGCGCGTGGTACGTGGTCTCAGCTGGGGGACAGGACAGAGGAGTAGACTGCAGTTACATGCTTTGCAGGCCACAGAGTCTGTTTTCACTGAAAAATTTTTATTATGTTGTGAAATCTTCAGTAGCCCCACATGATTTACCAAATGGTTTATTATTATGTGGGTAAACTGCGGTAAAAGGACCAAACATTCAAAATCACTGGTTTTCAGCCTGTAGGATCACTATAGTTATTGGCTAATTAAATTTGAATACTTTTTCATGACATTTTCAAACCAAATAGTGTACCTCAGCGGTGGTATTAACTTGCAAAACAAGTTTACAATGCTATAATGATATTGTAAACTTGCTGGACCACATCTTGAGGAATGACAACCTCACAAGATAAACAGTTACACCTCATCTTAACTGCAGGTGTACTGAGTGTCAACCAAAAAAAAAAAAAAAAATCACTGCCAGTGTAATCAATGAGACAGTCCAGACAGGCTGCATAGCAAACTAGGACAATGTTTAAATTCTATAATGTAAGTCATAAGACCTTCAGTGAGTGAGGTGGCTTTTCTCTGTCTTTGCTTTTCTGGAGGGATGCTGGAGAGGAAAAACTTACCGTTCAGTGGTTTGGCTTCGTCACAAACTGTCCCTGAGCCAGCCGGAAGAGCTGAATAAAAGAGACAATACATAACATTATGAAACACAGTGCTGTTTTGTATCAGTAATCAACAAAAATAGCAATCTTCAATCTACAGGGTTTAAGTAGTATGCCACAAGGAAGTTAGCTGGCCAACTTACTGGTTTGTAAACTAGCTAGTTAAAGTGACTAGACTCTTGTAGCTAATGCAAATGGACCAAATATTTTTTTTAGATCCATTAGTCTCGAATGTTTGTTACTGCAAATCTGTGAAGATATATATTTGTATGATGCACAGAGCTAACTGACTCGCTCCCTGAGCTTTCAAAATGGCCACCAACTGAATGGGTGACTTCAACACTCATTGTTTGAAATGTCTGACATTTGAAATGATGAAGAAACTTGGGGGAGCGCTTTGTTGTTGGACTTTCTTTCATTGTTGCTGGACTTCTGAGCGAGCCACAGACTGTCCATAATAAACACTGTGTTCAAACCTGCCTACCAGGCGTGTATTTAAACATATGGCACTAATGTGAAGTCGCCGCGTAGTGATATAGAAAAAAGTAGTTCCACCAGACAGCAAGGAAGGGGGCTGTCTTGGAGAGTTTTGATAAAGACTCATTAGGAAAAGCTGAATTTGGCGTTCTTCAGAATACGTGTTGGGTTTTGGGTTCACCACTAAAAGTCTTGTTTGCTGGTAGTGATCCACGTCCAGTCACTTTGGAGAACAGCCCTGGCCACACACACTCTCTCCTGACAGATAAGAAGCTCAACTACACAACTGTGGAGTCACAAATATGAATATATGGGTAAGAACTCAAACTATCACTTTAATGACACCTGGCTAGAGCTGGGTAATATCATATATATCTATTCTAGCTGTTCCCGATACCATTATTCATATTACTGATGATGTTTATCAAAATTATCTCATATATCTCTCAAACAAGCACTGGCAGTGATCCGCTAAATAATGTAATAATATTGATATGAAGCTATATAGTCAAAGAACTCAAAATATTTGATTTTGTTCACATTGCCTGGCCATACACCTAGCAGCCCATTCCCGCTTTAGTGCCTTTCTGGGGTGTTGTGGGCCCAATTTAATAAACCCTAATAAAATATTTTTATTTCAAATATTAATAAAGTATTTGCTTTTCTTCTTTTAATCGGTCTGCTTTCATGATCATTACAAGTTTGAGAAATAGCCATCAGAATGCTTTCGTGGCTCAAAAAATTCAACAACAACAACAACAACAACAACAACAACAACGCTATGTTGTGTCCATGTGTCTGTCACTGCACACATGCTCAAGCTTTTCTCGCTGAGCGACCACCAGGGGGCGCCATCTTCCCTTTCAGTGCATATAATGGCATGATTTAATGCTGACCCCCTAAGACTGTAACCGTATCCAGTGCAGGCTGGGAGCGAAAAGTTGGTCAACTTACTCTCTGTTAGTGTGACAGTGGTGGCTGTGTTCATGGTGACAGGTAAAGTTATCTCAGCGTCCGCCTCTCCCGCAGGTAAACTGATGATAGTGGCTTCTCCCAGGAGGTTACAAATCCTCTGCTGCATGGCAGTGAGGATGACGGGAACAGGAGTGCAGTCAGCGGAGGTCCCCTCTATGGCAGCCCGGGCCTGGGCCACCTTTCGCCGGACCTCGGTCTTCATATCAGACCACTTCTTTTTCACCTCGGCCAACTCTCTGGGACATGTGGTCACAGCGTTCACCTTTTTCAGGATTTCCACCCACGCGTTATTCTTTGCAATGTGGGTGACTCCAGCATTGAAGTGGTTAACCAGTGTGTGCTTTTGTTTCTCTATTTCTTCCACAATAATTTCCACCTCCCTCTCCGAGAAATTCATTTTTCTCTTTTTCGCAAGCGATGCCATGATTGAATAAATTCCTGTTTTGGAGAGGTAATTGTGCGTATTGTACGCAAAAATAGTAGGATTTACTCAATTGATGTGCGCAACGTAATGGCTTCCAGAATCGGCTTCTTCTTCCTTCTAACAACGCTTACGTTAGTTGTGCTCTAAGCCCCGCCCACTGTCACGCCATTGGCTGTCCGTCCTGCAGTCATACTAAATTCTCTTCTGCTATTGGCTGAGCAAACTCCCAATCACCCAGCCAGCCAAGCAAACTATGTCGTTTAAAACACTGTATTGAAATCCTCAGTGCCACAGCCAGTGCTCTCCAGTGGGTTTGTTTACAGTCTGCAGTGGATGGCAGAGATCAGTGATAACCAGGGTCCCTCCCAGCAAAATACTGCAGAAATTACTTACTTTTTACAGGTGATTTCCATCCCAACAAGAAGGCACACATTAAATACATAAGGATGGTTGTTCTATTCAGGGCTTACACTGTTACCTTACTGCCTACAGCAGGACTGTTAAAGCGGAACCACCTCTTTAGTGAGAATATACTGATAATCCCAATATTTGTGTAAAATTAGCCACCTTTTTTTTAGCCATCACTAACTGGCCAACACTGGCCATAATTATCAGGGTTCCTAAGGACAACGTCTCATCAAATGGGGTCCGGTGTCTGTCTCTGTGGGGATCCTTGACAGAAAAATATGAACCTGTCATATGGAGAGAAAGTGGGAGATTAATGCGACTGAGTTGTGGTGCATGATTTGCTTCTGAATCTATCACTGCTGCATACTCAGAAGCAGCCCTAAATCGTTCTGCACTATTCATGTGTGTATGTGATAATGTGTATTATTTTATATTCCTTTATTCCAAAGACAATACATGTAATTTTGTAACTTAGCCTTGTTCAATTAAAAACAAAGTTACAAGCCTATTTACTTCTCTACTTCTCTACTTTTCATCTCTCTCCTTTATCTTATTGCTGTTAGGGCCTATTATAATTATTACTAGTTTGAGAATGATTTAGTGACTGAAAATAATGCACAATGTTTTAGAAGCAAATACAGCTGTTTGTCATCACAGATGAAAATGTTACACCTGCAAATCATGACAAGGGCTCAGGTACAAACAGGGAGATGCAAACACAGATAACACACAGGTGCCAGGCAGACAATTCAACAGGCTTTTATATGAAACTCAGGCAAGATAAGCACTGATACTTGGAAGCTTAAGCTCGGACAGAGTTTAGACTAAGACTAAATTACTGAGGTGATAATGAACAGGTGATGATGTGACTGATAGATCTGCATGTGGATGAATGTTGGTGACCTCTGTAAGACGGCTCAAAGACAGACAGAGGCCTGCAGACAGACAGGACAGATGGAGAGACAGAAAGAGAATGAAAGAGAGTGATAGAATGTAAAAGACAAAGAAGAGAGGGAGGGAGACGAACTCCCTCAAGAGGTCCAGCAGGGACATCAGAGAGTGGACGTAATTACATGTTTATAAGGTGTATAGAAGGTTTATAGCTAGAAAAATGTAACCTTGAGGTTCTCCACAGCCAAATAGTGCTGAGTCATACCCAACAACAACAGCCACTAATCTCACCAAAATGAACATCTTGTCTTAATATCATTATGGGCAAAGGCAAAGTTTCAATTGCAATATGCCTTATTGGCATGAACACTCATGGCACAAAGTTGCCAAAGCAGTAACATTTCATTTCATTACACTGTATTACAATACATTTATTTATCTATTTATTTTAACTTTTAATTTTATTTTTTAACTTAGGGGCTTTGTAAGACACTGTGGTGTTGTTACGTGTCTTGTTGGATAAGTGATCTTGATTGTCAGTCAAATGTAATCTTATTCGAAAGCACTTTGAGCTGCATTTTATATGAAATGCATGTATGAAAGGTATTATATGAATAAAGTTTGATTTATTGATTGATTGGTTGATATTCCCACTTCTGAATTCATTCTGGGAAAAAAAAAAACATGTAGGGATTTTTTTGGTTGGAAAAAAGAGCATGAATTTCAGGGAACGGCTTGGATAAAGCCTGGATTCATAGCCTGTAGAAAATCTGCTGACTGGCCCAAAGAGGAGTTAGGAGAAGGATCCCTGTTGATCTGACTGCACTTTGACCCCTCTGCAAAGATGGAGGAAAATTACACACAGGGGCCAAGCTGATGATGGTTAATCCAAAATAGATTTACTGCTGTTTTCAAAGCAAAATGGGCTTCTACTAAGTATTAATTGAATTGTGTGCATACTTATGAAGTTATGTTTATCAGAATGTTCATAAAGATCTGATTGTCATTTAAAAGTACCCCATAGTCTAAATTGGCATTTATTTAAACACAAATCATACTCACTTATTATTCTCATCATCACTGGAAGGCTGTTGATTTCAATACCAGAACCTGGTATAATGCCATGCCTGGCAGAGCACTGAGCAGTGACTAAAAAACTGTGCACAAGTGTGATCAGTGAATACATTAGGAAATAAATGACAGAGCAACCTGCCATAATCACTTCACTGGCGACAAGTGTCGTTATTAGTTACCTTTGAATAGGGAACAGTATTTTCCATGGTGAATATCTTTATTGCTTTTGATACTTTGAGTTTGACTACTCCCACCTGCAACTGCATGCCCAACATATAGTTTGGGACAGTAATTATGATTTGACAAGTAGCCTATTAAAAAGTGTTAACTAGTACTAAAGAGTGTAATAACAAAAGAACTGATTCGTAAACTTATGTGTTGCTTTGACAGAGGAGGAGAACAGTAGCTGGTGAAGGGCAGCAGCCGTTCACCCTTCACCTCACACTCAAATTCCCTCATGCTCGTCAGATCTCGCGGTGCACAGCGAGACTTGACGCACGACGCTGAAATTTCCTCGTATAGTCGGCAAGAGAGGGAACAGCTGGGGGGATTAATTCTGTTTTCTCTAGCAAGAAGTGTCTTTAAAACCTGTACCACAATGGAGCTATTCATAACAAGCGATATCCAAACGGTATAGCTATCAACTCGTCAGTGTTGTACCGTAATTGTAAGTAGATAATAACGGCACCGGCAGCCCGAGTCCTCCTCATCGCATCAACCGCTCCTCTCCCTGCTTTCGTTAACGGTTTCGTTGGATTTAGACCTTTGAAATGATGTGTGCCACGCGTTAGATAACTGTCTACGCCAAGATAGCAGAGAAGGTGTGTTTTTCGTCTCCGGTTTCCCGTGTGAATGTTTTCTTGAAGGAAAGACGAGTTTCCAGACGCCGGTACAGCTGGCAGTGTGAAAGCCGGCCGGTTGAAATGGGGCGACATGTGACGTGGTAGTCGGCGCTGGAGACAAACCGCTAGCATTCCTGCGTGCTCTCAGGCTTGACTGTTGATTAAACACTCCGGTTGCTGGCACTGTAACAGAGACTTAACCAAGAAGACACCCAGGTGACTGACTGGAGCCTGGCAGCTGCCGGATGATGCACCAGCAGGGCTCCTTGATGCCCCCTTTGCTCAGCGGGGTTTTCTGCCAGTGCCACCGAGGTGTCGACCCGGGCGGTGGAGGTGCTGAGGAGCCCTCCACAGCTTCCGCCACAGCCTCCCCGTCGAAACCGGTGACCCGCCAGCCTCTTGTCCCAGACAAGGACCTGGACCCCAGCCAGCCGTCACAGCCATGTGAGCTGTGTGGAGGCCCTGAGCAGGACCACAGACTCAAAGTGCTCTTCCAGGTCCTGGATGTCAACGGGGATGGAGGCATTTGTGTCAATGACCTGACTATTGGGCTCAAGAAATTAGGGGTGCACCGCACTGAGCATGAGCTCATGGTAAGTGGCTGTACAATTTGGTTATGTTGATTTTCACATCTGTCATAGAGAATAACACAATGGCGAGTCCAGTCTATGTAGCAAAATTAAGGGTCTGCGCCAGAATTAATAATAATAACGAAGGGAAGAATGGATTATATTTATATAGCGCTTTATCTAGATACTCAAAGCGTTTTACAGTGAATGGGGGTGGGGCTTACCTCAATCACCACCTATGTGTAGCACCCACCTGGATGAAATGAAATGGCGCAGTGGGGTTTTAGAGGGATTTTGATTGTATGTTGTAAAATCTTTAGTACCCCTGCATGTTTTGCAAAATGATTTGTTGCACTGTAAAATGTGGATAAATTGTAGTAAATGGGCCAAACATTAAAGATCACTGGAAATTGTGGGTTAAAATCTGGAAAAACTAGTCCTACCCTGACATAAAGTAGCAGCAACCAGCTGTCTCTCAGCAGCTGCTCTCACCATCAGCATCTGTGTAAACAGGCTCTGGTACTCCTCAGAAGTGCTAAGCCCTTTTCTACTGGAGTCTTACATGTTTTATTAATTCTTAATAAATTATGTATCTATTGCGGCCCATCACTGAACCTGTGTTTTGGCCTTCTCATTTGAAAATATGTTGTTTTTTCTCCATTGTTTGCCATATCACAATTTCAAACTGCAATTACATTATCTATCAAACACTTGTAGGTTTTCAAATTCACATCCTGCCATCCTGCCTAGTGACTAGAGTGAACCAATGTGTAGGGATTGCAACCAAATAAGGGTGTGCTCTGTGACATGATTTGACTGTCTGTAACCAGTGGACTGGAAGCAGAACAGAGTTGTGTGTATCCCTGATCTTCTGGAAATTTCTCCCCCTGTTGTTAGGATAGCCATATAATCCTGGATGCTGTAACATTCTGGCAAGTGTCCAAGATCATCCAAGAGACATAGATAGATAGATAGACAGACAGATAGATAGATAGATAGATAGATAGATAGATAGATAGATAAAACTTTATTCATCCCCAAAGGGAATGACCCTGTATGTGTCCCTGTATGACCCTGTATCGATTAATTGATTCAACACGTCCATACATCTCAAGTTAAACAGATCATTAAAAAGTAGATGTGCTTCAATATGTTAAATATAATATAAAACAATCTGTTCTATGTTATGGAGCAGTTTCCCTGTAAGAGGACTGTTGACTACAACTGCCGCTAGTTCAGTATCATAATGACTGTACAATATATTGCAATGAATATGACCACGAGATGTGTACAGCTGATACACACACACACACACACACACATTCACCAAAGACATGCATGCACATAGGGCGTGATGTAAGTGCACCGATGCACTAAATCCTATGTGACACCAGGTCTTGTGACTGGCTCTGTATCATGCTGACATTGGTAGGCCACAGTCCAGGGTCGTGGATGTCCCTCCTCTCCCTCCAGAAACCCAGTAGGACATGGCAATGTCCGTCAGACAGCCTTGCCACAAGTGTGCTACTTGCTGTTCATAGCACCGCTCTTGACATGTAGACATGTAGTGAGCTACACTGTTTTAGTCACCCATCATTTGTTTTCTTCCTTGACCAAAACTCATTCTCATGGAGTTAATGTTTTGCCTGTACAACCACTCTCACTTAATAATCCCTAAGCTGATTTTGCAAGGCTATTAGGGCTGATCTCACAAATGATTCAGATTGGGAGGAATATGACAACATTACATAGCCAGTACGATCATGCAGAAATAAAAATGTCCAGTCTAAACAGCCTTAAAATGGAATCATTTTTTAAATATTACATGGATAGTTCTATCTTGAAAAAGTAGATATTATTTCACTCCCCTCCTAGCAGTTTTGTAGGAGGGTAGTGGTGCTATGTTCCTCTCATCATTACTGAGTGCAAGATACTGTCTGGATGCTCCAAATGCTAAGCATTAGGTTTTAGTCGTTATAATTTTAAGACCAACTTTTGAGAAAACATTACATTATGAGATGTCTTAACCATGGGGCAGTGCTTGATGCAGGAGCAATTAATAAATGTTATGGCCAGGTTCATCATGCAACAGTTATTCTTGACACCATTTAGTCTAAATTTCTGTTTATATAACTGATGTATAATGATGCTTGAGTTCTGTTTCTGTTCTGTTATACATTATAAAATGTAAGGCAGCCAAGCCTCAATTTAGTACACATCAGTTTTTTTAAAACATTGTATTGTACATTGCATTGAAAGTTGTTTTTGAGCCTTATTTCTGCAGATACAATAGCATACATCATTTAAATGAGACCCCTGATTTAGACCTGAAGAGTGAAGTGAAAGGCTATTGTGATGTTAATTTTGTTGGAAAACTTCTCCATACAGTTGTGTTGTACTACCATTGTTTTGCATTGTACTTGAATCCACTGGTATTTCCGTTATTTCATCTCTCTTCTTTCTGCATTTAGTGTTTTTGTCTCTTTTCCACCCTCTACCCCATAATATAGACTACAAGCATTATGGATAAACCAATATATCGGCAGATTATTGGTATTGGCTATCCGCTTTAAAAAGCAGCGTTTTGTCTTTCAATATTATTTGTACTGTTGATATTTGGTTGATTGTAAAATTACGTTTTATCCTAGGAGTGTATCGCTTAATACAGCTGTAGAATTAGTAACAGAGTAAAACCTATTTTGCACCTCCATTTGTACTGACTCTTACCAAAATGCACATTATGGGTAGAAAAATGTCAGATGTAGGTATCAGCCTCAAAAAACCACATCTATCCGTCCGTTCTCCCTGCCCCATCTAGAATAATTTCCATTTCCATAGCCATTTTGCAGCCATACTCTCATGACAAGCATATTTTTTCATTAAATTAATTAACTTAAGGATGCAAAATGGGATCACTGCACAAGGCATGGGCTGTTGGCCAAGTTTTATTTTTTTTGTTATGCTACAACTTCTGCAAAGCAAGAAAACATGAAATTTACACTGTATTAACAGCCAAATGCAAGTTAATCATAGCCTTAATGGGAGGATCTGTCAACTTCACTTACAGTTTTAGCGCACCAGTATTCTTCCTTGTCATGACATGTTTTTTTCTCAAATTTACTTTTAATCATCAGCATCTTTGTTGTCTCCTTTACCATCGTTAGGGTCTGACTGCTCCAAGCGTGCAGTAGATACAGACTTTCTTTCTGAAATATGTCTCCAGACACATTAGTATGCCACTTATGATCTGACCCATCTCCCATCGCGCTTCCTTTTATCTAATACACAATAATATACAAACAAAGATTATCACAAGAAATCAATGCTCGCATTTTGTTAAACATGAGACAAGAATCTGGGCTTAACAAGTCGGCTCAGCCACCTAAAACGAAATGTTGGCTAGCCTAGTCTCCTTTAATACAAGTCAGCGGTCACAATTACAAGAGAGATTGTAGTGCTTCCTGCATAGAACATGAATAGAACTGAATGGTCTTTCCCATTTAGATCAACATACCAAGATGGACCAGAGTGGTGGCTATTTTTATGTGTATCGTTGTCATGGTACCAGGATAGCAACCATATAACCTGACTTCAGGCAAGTTGCTGACTTGCCGAGGTGAGAGCTTTTGCAGCAAGTGCAGAAGGAGTGGGAAGAAGTCGAGTCTGTTGCCTGTTTAAAGTTGCCAAACTCTTTGCTTCTCCACTAAAGTTTGCTTACACTACGACATGTTGTAGTATTTAAGTGGTTACATTAAGTAAAAGGTCTATTTGATGATGCTAACCAGCTAGGTTTGCTTGTAGATGCTGACTGGAGAAGCTAAATGGAGAAGCACAGGCTTATGCTAACCTCATGTAACACAGCAGGACACACACATTCAAATTTTCACAATTCTTTTAGTAATTTCTGCTCTCAGGCTTCAGCCAATGTACAATATATGTGCACAGTTCTTGCACAGCTGTGACACACGTTAAGGCCCTATTGACCTGTTACCATAGCAAACAAGTATAGTCACAATTTTGTTCTATACCAGCCAAATGACCATAGCAAACAGTTCACTGACCGTTCTGCTCCTTTCAAGCTCTGTGGCTCTGTGTGTGTCACACATTTTATCCTTACATGGAATGCAATCCCGTTTCAGAAAAGCGAATTTTAAAGCAGTGCACTCAGCAACAGTTTGTCTTCCTACACATGTAGGAGGTGTCGGTTCAGAGTGAGATGGGAGCCGTTTCCGCAGCAGAGGATGCCACAGGCCTCTCCCATCTCTATTCAGTGATAAATTACTGCTGAGTCACTCCATTAGTCAGTAAGCCACAGACAGCAGCTGGGTTACCTAGGTTTTGGATAATACAGCTACTCACTACTAGTGCAGATGAACACCATAAAACCTCTTTTTGTTGGCTGGGCATTTACCTTTTTTTTTAACAGCCAAAAGGGAATTGATTATTAGAGAATGGCCATTATAGTAGACACTTGTGTAACATCAAACCTAGATGGCAAATTTGAACAATATAGGATGACTTTTTCATGTTAACAACACAAACACAATAAGGCCTAACACACCATGGCAACTGGGTAATACTGTACGTTAATAATCCACACTTTATTCTTTATAATAACTGTTACAGGGACTGTGGTAATAGTAGACAGCGATGTTTATTCACTCAAATGTGAAAATCCTGGTGGTGGATTCAGAAAGCATATATTTGCCCTGTGAGTGATGCAGTTAGACTGCGGTGTGCAGCTTGTAGTAGCAGCAGGTCTGCAGATAGCTGGACATGTTTTGCAGTATCAGAGAGCGGTTTTCAAAGCAGCTTCACAGAGGAGGAGCAGCGTCAAGTGAAGCAGTACGTGTCGAGGATTGAAATGTGGCAGAGCTCGGTTGTCACGCTGGATGGGGTTGCCTGGCGGATGCTGACGATGTGCTTGGAATGACTTGGAGGGTGTTATGTGAGGAGGAGGCACAAAGGGAGGGAGGGGGAGGCATCACTCAGCAGATTTTCTACTGTGAGGGAGGAGAGACTGAGGGGAAACCCTGTGCTCCATCCCACCCCCACCCTCTAGTTAGTATGACAAACAAGGGCATAAATTAATTGCCTGCTAGTATCTTGTCCTCCATTGGCTGGGGAGCTCGTGCCAGTGCTGAGTAGTCAGACCTGCCAGTATGGGCTTCAGTGATTGGTTGGGGCATGGCTGCAGTGAGGATGCAGGTTTCTGGAGGCTCTTTTTGCTGCATTACTCCAAGTCATGATATTGAAACTGGCTAAGTGGCAGACTCCGGCTTTCTGTGCTGCTACTGCCGCTGCCAGAATTTGATGATATTCAGCACGACATATTCAAAGTGTTGTACTCTAGGAGAACTAATCATGCGTCAATCTCAATCGAAACTTACATGGCAAGATTTGGCTTTGTTGTAAAAGGAGCACTTCATCTCTGTCCTTCTGCATTTTTGACTAGTGCAAATCTGGCACCGGACATCTTTTTGCTGACAGAAGAGGTCTCTTAAGTGTTTTTAATGAGGTAGAAGATGAGTGACAGAGACGCTGAGCTGGAGCAGTGACGTGGAACAAAGTGGAGGAGACGTCTCTTGCTCACTGTGGTCTCATGTTGTTCTCACCTGACCTTTTTTTACAGTTGATCTGCTAGTTCAGCACTCTACCTCTGCCGACAGCCACAGTTTAATGTCATTTTTCAGAGTGTGCAAGAGGAGGCGTTCAGTCTGCACACCTGTTAAACGCACTCACACACATTTCAAGCCCCGGTTTCAGGATGCTGCAGGACATGCTGAGCTTCCTGCTCCAGAGACTTTTTGGCAGGACTGACTGTGAAGCTGCTGGAAATCAGGAGCCAGAGAAGAAGGAGAGTGAGGTTACAGGAAACTCCAGGGAGGAAGCTGATATCAGGGGAAAGACTTCCCATTCTTCTGACAATAAAGAAAAAGAAACGAGTAAGAGTAATGTTCCTCCAAAGAAGACCACGGTATTAATTATGGTGGCACCCCCTATGGATTTTCCACAGGTAGGAAAACATGGTGAACTTCAGATCTTTTTCACAGCAGGCATTTGACATTAAATAGAAGGCAAACACAGGTGTTACTAATGACATTAGTTAACGATGTGTTCCATTTCAGTGTAGCAGAGTCTTTCCAATGAGTCAGTATGAACAACAGCAGGACCCGGCCTCTGTTCAAGACAGTGTTGTGTCATTAATAACACCTGTATTTACCAGATTGCTACTTTGAAAACGGTCCGTCACCATATGATCAGATCACCCATCACAAGTCTTTACAACCTCTTTACAAATATAAATTAGGTTTTGGCAAGTCTTGTTTATACACCTTTTTAAGACTGTTGGGCAGTATGACTACTAAAATAACAAAAGAAAAAAAAGACAACTTTATATGTGAAAAAATAAATGGAGGCTCTACTAGAAAGTCACCATGAATCTAACTTTTTCATCAGCAATATACTTTTTACCCACCTATCAGCCAGACGGCCACTGAAATATATCGTAGAGTATACTAATTTCCTCCTTAATGATCTGCATGCCTAATTAGTGGTAAACTCATCTTATCAACTATCACTTCAGCCCTGACCAGGAGTCAAAATACATGCAGTCCACAGTGAGCACAGTGAGCAACGTCATTGGAGCAATTTAGCTGAAGTGCTCTTTTTAAGGTCATCTTGACAGCTGTGGGGTGCAAGAGTGGTAGTTACGCACTTATAAAGTCATCACAAATTTGATGTTGTGGGAATGGTGAAATGACTTGGAGCTTGGTTCACTCGTATGACTTCAGTTGACCTGGCATGATTTTCATGTAGTGCTGTTTCTTGTAACTGATTGTAAACTCTATTATTTATTGGTGATTGTTGTCTTCCCCCTTACAAGAGCTCCAGCAGCTACACAGCTCAGAAGTAGTAAAGGTAATGACTTGATTGGTAGATTTAAATGAATATATTTCTCTGCCCATTTGTTGTAGTTAGTACTGAGTGACGGAAGCAGCAACACACATATCTCTGTTATTGAATCATTTGGCCAGTTTCTCTTTGTTCTGAAACTAAGCCAAATTGTACAAATGCCAATATAACTATCACACTTTCAGGGAAAAGCCCAGAGTTCCCTCACAAATTCAGAAGCAACTCGTCCTCATCAATGTGTGTTGACTTTGTGGAAATGGTACTCATGGCTACAGAAGTTGAATGGAGTATAATGGTCTTTGCCATTCAAATAAACATACCAGGATGGTTAGATTGGCATGGTATTGGGCTAGCTTCTGTATAACGTGACGTAGCAAGTCACATGAGGGGTTTTGCAGTCAGGACTAAAGCAGTGGAAAAATATTGTGTTATAGCCAGTGTCTGATAGCTGTTAGTTAGCTAACAAACACTTTTCTTTTCTGCTAAATCTCGACTAAACTCTGATAGTTTGTAGCATTTAAGAGGCCACATTGAGTAAAAGGCAGGTTTTGTTTGATGAGCTTACCAGCAAGACTGTTCTTGAAGTTGTCTGTCACTCATGGTATAGTGTCATGGATGGCTAACAAACCTGCTGTCACCAGCAAACCTTAACCCTTTGTTTCCATTTTATTAAGTTTTTTGAAGAAAAAACAAACAAACAAAAAAACCCAACATAACTTTAAGCAGTTGAATATTAACATTTTGAATCTGAACCGATTCAACTGATAATTTGATCTATTTCTATATTTCTGTCTATCAATTTGCACAAATTACTCCAAAAAGCAATAAAGAGAGAAAAAAGAAGAAAAAATACAAGACAGTTACCAAAAGATTTCTACAAAATGACACAAATTTACAATAAGAAATTACAAGAAAATTACTGGGAAAATTTGCAAAAATTGACCAGACAGAAAGTAAGGCAATTACAAGAAAGCTGTGGTCATAATTATGGCAATTCTACATTTAAAATGACAGGAAACTGAACGGCTGATCAGGATTTTCAGCCCACAAGTTTACAGTAGCTGTCGGACTGATTGTCAGTGCAGAGAATTTTGGATGCTTTGTTGTGGACAATGTGGAAGCCTAAGCATAGATAGAGGGTATCTAGAGGGTGTCTGCTCCAACCTGTAAGTTAGGTGCTCACTGGAGAAAAGAAAAAAAAAACTTCAATTACATCACATCTGTTGTAATGGTAAATAAAGCCACTCTGTAAAGCTACAGTCACAGCAACAGTGCTGGCCCATGACCGGCACAGTGTTTTGCTTACTGTCATTACTAGCAAGGCAAATACAAGCACACAATATGTCAAGGAAGAATTGGACATTTTAGCTTTGCTCTTTTCTAATTCCCAGTGACTACTGTTTGTAATGCTACTCTGGTGTTACCTTCAATACATGTCAAGTCAGCGTGCACAATTTCAGATGTGTTTGAAGTAGTGCTGCCATTCATTCATATGCCATTCATTCATACTCATGTCATTGTCATCATATCATGTCCACGGTCAGACGAGCAGAACAATACAAACTCATCCCTTTGTGCCCAGTACAGAGCTAACATGGAGAATAGGAACACCTAGCCCAGACTTTGTGAAATCTGCCAAGAATACTGTAGTGTCACCAAAGCTTTTTATTTTAATACTCATTTAACCCTTGCAAAGCCTTAAGGCGTCAAAACGACCCGAGCGTCCGCGAGTCTTTTTTCCAGGGTCCTGCGACACACCCATGCCTCGCCCTTGGCTCCACGGCGGCGGTCGCGGCCTCCAGCACTCCTCCATGCCTCTGGACCCCCCAGCCTCGGCCCCGAACGCGCCGCAGGACCCCGGAAAAAAGACTCACGGACGCTCGGGTCGTTTTGACCCTTAAGGCTTTACGAGGGTTAACTGATATATTTAGTATACCTATGATGACCATAAATAAAAGCAAATAGTCCTGTGTTTGAAAATTGAGGGTTTTTTTTGCACTCAATGGGATTCTATATTGCCATTGATTCAGAGACTAGACCTCCATCGAGGTGGGCAATGTGCAAAGACGATACATAACTTCCAAGTTATGTATCACTGATCGATTATGTAGCACTGATCGCTACAGGAGTTGTGGAGACTTTCCCACTGTGGATGTGTTCAGTTGTTGTTCTATGTAATGAAATGCCATGAGAGTTCTCTGCTGCAAATCAATTTCCCCAAGGGGACAAATAAATGCATAATCATTAATCAATCAATCAAAAATTAGTTGGAAAAAATGACCTAAAAAATAACCTGACCTGCTGGTCTGTTGTCCATGGAGCAAGTGACTAGTACGTAAAGCAACAACATAATTCCAAACACAGGGTTTTCTCTTGTTTTCATATCTTCATTTCTGGTCGTCATACAAATGCAAAATGTATCTTTTACATGAAAAGGCAAAACCAAACCAAAAAACTAAGCCAAACCCACCTATAGCACATTTCATATATACAAATGCTATGCAATGTGCTTTACAAGTTAAATGAAACACAGTATTACAGTGAGAAAAAAGACCATAAAAAGCAACAAACTATACCTACAAGATTGATTGTACATCAGCATATGAACGACCCTCTACTATGTCTATGGATAGACACTTGTAGCCCTCTGTTAGACTAATAGTCTCCATCATGTGAGTCCATTGGTGCACATGGATAGATTTCCCTGAGGTGCAGTCAATTCCCCCTTTTCCCAAACAACCAATCATTTGGAAAGGTATTGCTCACATGCATTATGTGATAGACAAACATGTTGATTGTCCTCTCAGCTGTGCCCCCTTTCTGGATTGGGATGTTACTTAAATTTGCAAAGGTGCAAAGCTCTTATATTGTGAAGCAGCCAAATCACTCCAGTCCTTTAAAACGCTTCTAAAAATCAATTCCTTTGATTTTTTTCTGTAATAATTCTTACATTTTCAAATTCCTCTTTTTTATTTGTTGATGACCATATAATTTACAACCTTTCCAATATGCTAACACTCAGTGTTCTTACTAACAGTACAGTGCATTGTAGCAATGTACAATATAATTGTATATTATTATATATTAAAATTTGCAAGGTATTGGTGAATTAAAACCTATCCATTCAAAATAACACATAACACGAGGCAGGTGATGTCCAAATCAAATATTCATATTAGGCCTCCAGTGTCCCTCTATATCTAAATGAAGGTAATACATCCCTGATTAACCACGGCAGTAAGAGAGAAAGAAAAAAGCTTTACAGTTTACAGCTGAACTAGGGGTAGGTAATTAGTATACGTTTACCAAAATAGATTTTGTCATACAGGAAAATCTTGTTGTTTGGGTGCAGTATACTCAGTCCATTTATTCCAAGTGTTTTTAAATTTGTCTACTTGAATTCCAAGGGTATATGTCAGTTTTTCAGTTCCTAAATTTTTAATATATTGATTTTAATTATTAACAAGGTTATTACTGATTACCTTTGTGTGCATTTGATAACTGTCACTGTTGTTGTTGGTCTTCTTCTTTTTCTTCTTCTTCCTCTTCTTCTTCTTGTTCTTCTTCTTCTTCATATTATTATTGTAAAAATTTTTTGACCTTGGTAAAGTGGAATGAATGTGACAAACCATTATGCTCAGTATGGGACTTGATGAGCAGTTTCTATATTCAGGCGCAATTATTTGCCATATGGTGCACGATACACATGGTGTGTTCCTGTATTTACAAGAAGCACACATGCTGGAGAAGTTAAGACAGACAAAGAGACAAGGAGTACAAGGAGGTTATCAGCTCCTCTGGGGCCTTAACCTCCACTTTTTATCTCTCTTTCATTTGCCTTCTTAAAAGCCATTGCCATTTTATGGCACCCAGTTGTTGGACTTTATTCAGTAGAATTCGCATTTTGAATATTAATGCGTTTAATCTGTTCTGTCACCTGTTTCAAGAGAAGTGGGTGTGATGAATTAGCACTTCAGGATGTCACATCCTACCCATAATATCCACAGTATCAGCATTTGTATTACACTGGGAGATAAGGAAACATCCCAGAAGACATAATACAGTTACCTATTAGGCTATAGCCCTCTGCCAAGTGGTATTTAGAAAAGTTAAGATGTACTATTGTTAGTGGGGATGGGGATCAGCTATAAAGGCATGTAACTATATTACTCTTTATATCATAGGAACGTAATACACTTTGCTGTAAAGATAAAAATATTTATGTGAAGAAAACTACAGTTTATCATTACACATTGCCCCTTTTATTTAGCTAACTAGTCCACAATTGTTTGATTTTATGGCAAATTTTTGTCTTTTATTGTTGCCCATTATAAAACCATGTGCATTTTATTTCACTCTTAAAATTGGAATAAGCTAAACAATGTTAATGCTTAGGATTTTTTTCAATAATGCAGAAAGAGTGTATATTTATGCATGATGAAGAAATAAGCTACAATACAGTGAAAGATGCTTATAGCATGCTTATCTATGTCTGTCTCGCATCTAATGAATAAAAGTAAAGATCAGTTTTACTGTGAAAAATCCCCTTCGTCATCCTGTCTCACTACGTTCACCATCAGATATCTCTGCTCATTAACCCTTTGAAACCTGAGCAGATTCACTTGATTTCCTTCTATAACATGGTTTGTTTAAAGTCACTATAAAATGACCATATAATTACCCAAATATTTGGGAAAATGCAAGTGAATTAGCACAAAAAAGTAAAAATTACTAGAAAATGCCCAGAAAATGGCCAGCAAATTAGCAGGAAAAAAACTACCATAAAAACTATAATTACTATAACTCAATATTTAAAATTAAATTACAAGAAAATTACCATAACATTACCACAAAATTACCCGCCCATCCCCACCACAAAATAGACAAGTAAAAAGGATGTTTTAAAAATGAAGCCAAGTTGTTTTTGTTTACTGATAAGTGATAACGTTGCTGTTTACACAACAAACACAAAAGACGACATTTATGCCATATTACAATATTACAGTATCCAAAATCTCATAAGATATTTAGTCTTATATCACAATATTGATATATTGCCCTGCATTAGTACAGTGCGTATCATCAATGCCACAAGTAGCATAACATGCATATTTCAAGAATGGCACAGCCCAGTATTTCAAGCATGTCTTTGTCCTCTTATTATTGTATGGCATTTCTGAGCTACTTTTTTTCTGATATATGCCCTCTGAATCAGCTTTGGTCATTCATCCCAAAATTCCCTGAACCAGGGGATTATCAGAGAGTAGAGAAAGTCTTTCTCTGGCATCGTGCCCGTTAGGGAAGCAGTGAGTGAATCTCCTCTTTAGCCATGGTTTCTACTGACTCTAATCCTTCCGTCATGCTTGGCCTGCCAGATTGGCAGAAAGTGCCCTGGATTGTCCATACTGTCAGTCACCCTAATGGCCGTGTTGGCTGTAAAGCCGTCCAAACTGCAGCCTGAGTCAACAATGCACAGATGGTAGGAGATGGTGGAAGCTTCCACTCCCTGACCTTCACCGCTGTTTCTCACATCACTCTGTCCACAAACTGATAAAGCTGCCTCTAATGAGGAGGGTGATCTCTTTAATAAGTTACAGTTATTATCTGTTATGAATTATGCACCTCTCTCTGTCTGTGCCCCACAGCAGCCACTCCCTACATCCACAGCTGTTTCTATAGGACACCACCACATTCTCCTCTCTCACTTGCTTGTGTATTAAACTGGATTTAAATCATCTCTCCTCTCTTCTGACAGAAAATCGTGAAAGCAGGAGACAAGGACCTAGATGGACAGTTAGACTTTGAGGAGTTTGTGCATTATCTCAGAGACCATGAGAAGAAACTGCGACTCGTCTTCAAGAGCCTGGATAAGAAGAACGATGGTGAGGACATTTGCTATCAAGTAATCTGACTTATTTTGCATCTCTATCGTGGTGTACTGAGGACCAATAGTAATCAAAATACAGAATCTCGAATCTCAGATACACATCAGCAGTTTAGATCCGTGATTGCTTTATTTGATTTTTCTGTGGCCCAGGCCGAATTGACTCACAAGAAATCATGCAGTCCCTTCGTGACCTGGGAGTGAACATCTCCGAGCAACAGGCTGAGAAGATTCTCAAAAGGTGGGGCTAATAGTGTCTATAGTGTGCATTTGTGTGTGCATGTCTTTGCATTACTGTGTGTGTGTGTGTGTGTGTGTGTGTGTGCACGCATATGTTTCAGGGATGAAGCTAGATGCAGCATGGCAGAGCTCTTGCTTTAGCACCACAATGGAGGCTCAAACTAATTACAGCAGAGAGGAGAGGAGAACTGGATTTGTCCTTGTTGGCCTCTGATTAAGTGGCCAATCACCGTTAGTGAGCGAAA
>OMLB01019684.1:16730-28055 GCA_900302555.1 Myripristis jacobus
AATGCTTCACCTACCACAAACTCTATTTCTTTTGTTGCCTGGCAACAAGCTGCCACCCAAGGGCTCCTGCTATCTGATCTGTTAAAAAGCCCCACCACCATCACCACCCCCCCCCATACACATACACACACACACACACACACACCCTGAAAGACTCAAGTGGCAGGCACAACTGTTCAGTGCTTCTTTGTGTTCATAGCTTCAAATTATGTTCATGTACTGACCAGCACTGAAAATACACTGCTGTTCAACCACCAGAGTCCTCATCGCCTTTTTTCAATCTTGTCACACCAAGTATTGCAGTTTGTCATTGACTCGGCAGTGCTCTCTCTCTCTCTCTCTCTCTCTCCCTCTCTCTCTCTCGGGTCGTTGTTCAGAATATCATGTTTTCATGTCCCACTCAGACACAACAGGTATTGCTGTCACAGACATTTGGGTACATGCTGCAACAAACACTTGCCATCGAAGCAAAAGTACCAAAAAGGAACCACAATAAAAGAGTCACTTTAGCACAGAAAGCTAACAAAATTAGTCATGTCTCAGGCAAGGTCACTGAACCACCTCCCACACTCTTGGCTGCCAGCAGCTTCTCCAGGGGAAAAGTTTTTGCACATTTGAAGCTACAAGTCATTAGCAATGCTGAGAGACACACACTTTAATTAAGACTGCTGTATTTTGGACTCAGATGTCACATATGAAGATTAATAAGTAATATCAGGGGTGTGGTGGTATGCAAATAGAACAGACTTGCCTCCGAGCTAAACTGGTGCGCTTCGTATATCACCAAATGGAGCCAAATTAGCATGCTGGAACATAAGTGCTCAATGCCCCTCCTAGTCTGAAGTGCTTGGCTCCACTTGTGGGCAAAATATTACCAGCCAGCTGCTCGCTAGATAACAAATAGGGATTGGAGCAGCAGAGGGCTGGAACATATGCATGTGTTTGTGCCTTTTCTTTTCTGCTTTCATCCTGCAAAAACAATCAACTTTAGCCAGAAGGGTTACAGGAATATTGTCAGGGTGCTCTGACCTTTGCACACCTTACTGTTGATTACTTGTAATATCGGTAATCGAAGAATTGAAGATTATCCTACTGTTGCACCCATTGTGTGTACGGTGGACAAGAGTCGTACCTAAATCGAGGAATATAATTTTCTTTTAGACGTTTTATCAGATGTCAGTGCTTCCCTCTCACCCTGGTTTTAACATCATTTGGGTGATCCAAAGACAAGCGGACAGGTATTAGGTGGCAGGAGACACATCACCATTCACACCTGTCTTCATTATTCATCTTTCAAGTGATGTGTTCGCTTGTGTTCCCATTCTGTTTCTGCCTACAAACATCATTCACTTTGTCCTTGTCGGGGACGCATCCGGATGCATTAGTGTTTACACCACAAATGGTATGTGGACAAATGCGTCACAGACCACCTCAGCATGTGTTTTGGGTTACCGGATCACAATTAGGGATGTGGCAATACTCGTATCAGTATCATGGCTGATCCACAGATGGCACAGACATGACCAATCCACCTACTGATATGCAATAGACCTGCACACACTGTCGGCTGTAGTATTTCTACAACAGTTCTGCTGCCTCCACAACAGTCTGCCAGCCGGGCTGTAACTAGTGAACAAAGAGCTTTCCTTCCTCTTGTGTTGATTACGGTACAGCGCCACAGAGGAGTGTGCCAGTACTGCAGTCAAACTGGAAAATCCTGTTGTTGTTGTTCTTACTATGAGTGGAATCTATTTACTAGTACACATGATTTGATTTTTTTTTTCAAAGCATTAAAGGAGCTGCCATAGCAATTTGCACTCCTTCACCTGTTTGTTTGTGAATACTTCTTAACCTACACTTCAAATAAATTGCTTTGGAATACATTTAATGCGTTTTTGTTTATTTTTGCTCTTTTAATAAGGAGTTTGTGTGGTTTACTACAGCCCAATGTAACCTTGTACATCATACCAACAACAACAACAACAAGAATAATAATAATAGTAATGAACAAGAAAAAAGAGCTCTGGTATCAGATCAGGACTCAGTATTGGCTGATATCCAAAATTCAGGTATTGGAATCAGATCAGAACTAAAAAAAAAAAAAAAAAAAATGCATCCCCAACGACAATGTGTCTTTGCAGTCATTTCCACTTGCATTTAGCGCTGTTAACTTGTGATCGGATCACCCGAAATGCCTGTTAAAAGCCGGTGTAACCAGGGAAAATGAATGAAGTGACGTAGACAGTGAAGAATCTGAACACAAGTGTCACTTTAGAGACACGTGATAAATACAGACAGCTGTGAACGGCGACGCGTCCCTGCTGTCCACTTGTGTTCACATCACCTGAAACGCACGTTACAACCAGGTGTAAACAGGGTGCACGTTTAAGATACATCACCGCAAACTCAACACGCATTACCTCTGACACGGCATTATTGTCCCTGCCAGAGTACAGCCTTGTTTTCTGACGAGACCTCTGGAAAATAACCAGCGCTTGGAAGGCTGCTACCTGACATCTGACAGATCCTAATCTAGGATACTATCTACCTGGCAGACAAATGGCCATGTCGATAATGAAAAGAGCTCCGAGCGACCAAAGGCGGTAACATTTGAGTGAAGGGGGAGAGCGAGGGGAGAAATGGAGGAGGCGCTCATATTGTGTAAAACCAGGTGTAAACAGGGTCTCTGAGCCACATCCATCCTCAAATCCCAGTTGATGCTTGATGACAAGATTGGGAAACTATCTCCATTTAACATGTCATTTAAGCTCATTTTGAGTCTCATTTTGAGTTGCTGTAAGGTTTATTTTTTTCACTTTTATGGATCTAGGCTAATGACTCCCATAGACCTGAAGTCTTTATGCTAAGCTAACATAAAATGCTTCCCTTAGCAACCGAACCACTGGGCGCACAGAAGTGGAAACGGCATTGAAGATCTTTTATCAGTCTGGGTAAGTCAGAAGAAGGGTATTTTAGGGCACTTTAAAGCAAGTGAAAAAAATCTGCCACTGAGATGAGATAATGCGACTTGTTTCCAATGCAGTTTCATTTGTTTCAAGATTTTTTTTCTTGGAACAAGTATAAATCTGTTGAAACAAAGCAGAATGAGCTCATAAGTTTGTCTTGGTTTGATTCATGAAACCACCTGGCCACGTTCTTACTGAAGCGTTACTGGGAGCCAAAAAACGGCAACACCAACCAGCACCAACCCTTGGAGCAACTGCAGGTGTGAGTTAGGTGATGACAACAGCAAGAAACTACCATGCGCTAAACTGGAAAACAGAAATGACACAGCATCAGTGATTTTCTGAGACTTAGCTATTGATTGACAGATGGTTGATCCAATCACATACTATATATTTGTGTAAACACCTGTTGCTGTCCCACACAGTTGACTCCAACAGCCCAAACTCTGATTTGTGAGCGTAAAAACAAAATCAGAGTATATTCTGTGCCAGGTTAAGAAAAAGGCAGGAAGAAAGTGACACTCAAAATGATAATCCCACTTGTTTCCAATGTAGTCTCACTTGTTTCAGGATTTTTGAGCATGAATATGTTGAAGCAAGGCCGAATAAGGGACGTCAACCCACCAGTATCACGAAAATGACACTTGATTCAGGGAAATTCAGAGAAGAACTTGATTAGCATCAGAAACGTGGGATCCTCTCATCCCACTGGGAGATTTTTTCACTTGTTTTTTTTTTTTTTTTTTCAGTGTTTCGACGTGTTCATCTTTCTCCCACATCGGTGAGGTCGATATGAGCTGACCCTCGGCTCATTTTTCTCTTTAAAGCACGTACTTCAGGCTTTGCTGTGAAATATTCGTTTCTGCCCAAGCTGATTCCAGTAACAAAGGATCCCACAACGCGCACGCCGACCTAGACTCTCCACCTCAGCCCACTCTAACAAGCTCCTCACCAACCTGCACTTTGACCTGCTCCCTTCCGCCTCCCGCACCCACAAGAAGCCAAGCCATTCATGTGAAATGATTAAGAAACACTGAGGCACGATGCCTCGCCGCTTCTTCTGGCAAAGTCACCGTGACACTTGCATGTGTGTGTGTGTGTGTTTGTGTGCGCGTGTCTTTTAATTTTCCACCAGACCATTAATGCAAAGGTAATTATGCGTGCAGCATGAGAAAAACAAGCAAACAGTATTTGGGGAAAGGTTATGGTTGGGAGCTAAACCGCCATAATGAAGTCATTAATCTGGCCAGACATAACACGTTCCTCCCATAATGCTCTAGTTAGGTGTCGTTTGTGCCTGCCTGCTGCTTTGGTGTGCTCTGATTTGGGTGATTTAGAGACTTGCTGGCACCATAATGATATGATATGGGTTTGTGTGTCTGTGTGTATGTGTGGGTGAGAGGGATTGCTCTGATGGGTGCACGTACTATTGATAGTTATTCATTGCCTTTGATGGCGTTTTTCTCTGTGATAAAGATGGGAGATTAATGTTTTTACTTGACATTTGTGGTTTATGTGAATTTTGTCTCTTCTCCTTCATGCCATTTGGGTTGATGGAAGAGGAAGATATATCACTGTTAATGTACTCTGTGGTGACACACTGTTTTTATGACTTTGTGTGTGTTTGTGTGTGTGTATTTACACATACGCACATTGGGCATTAGTGGTTAAGCAGGACCTGCAGAACGAGGAGCAGGACGAGGAGGAGGAGGAGGAGGAGGAGGAGAAAGAGGAGGAGCAGCTTAGCGCCGAGCCAGGACCTCCATGGTTTTCCTCAGACAGACATCTCACATCAGTCCAGTTTCTTTTTTTCCTCACAGTCTCTTCCTCTGTTTCAGCTCATCTTAACGAAGAAGACACA
This sequence comes from Myripristis jacobus, assembly GCA_900302555.1. Classification (NCBI taxonomy): domain Eukaryota; kingdom Metazoa; phylum Chordata; class Actinopteri; order Holocentriformes; family Holocentridae; genus Myripristis; species Myripristis jacobus. The sequence goes on from OMLB01019684.1 coordinate 21,558, forward strand.
TACTCGCCACTGCTTTACATCTAAACTAGAATTAGACCAAATTATCGGGCTGATATTTACAATGTGCTTCACAGCATTCCCTGAAAAACAATAATCCGGCACCTTCTGCATTTTTCCCCATTCGGTCCCTAGAACGCCTTTTGGACATTTCAAATCCTTACTGTAGACCAAAATGGGATCCGGGGACCCACACAGGGGTCCTTGAGGAGCTTCCAGGGGGTCCTCTGCAAAATGAGAAACAGTTTGATTTCACTAAAACTGTATTCAATAGAAAATGGTGTTCACGCAGGATATCGAAAAAATGTAACCCCTGGAAACCTTTGCAAATTTGCTTGATTTCTTTCAGAAACATGAGAGAAAAGGCTATTAGCAAACTAGCAAAAACTATTGGAACATTAGTAAAAAAAAAACAGAAAAACTGGAGAGAAACTACTAGAAAATTAGCAAAAAAACATTTAAAAATTTGGACTGTTTGTCAGACTTCTGTTGAAATGCAAGCTGTGTTCGGATGCCTTTTACATGCATGCATGTAGGTAGGCCTAATTAACACAGATTAACAATAAGAATAGATGATAAGAGCCTTCTGACCCATTAGAAGGTGCAGTAGGGCCCGACTAACCCATACCTGTTGGGGTGATTACGGCTAATAAAGTCCATTCAATGGTGTGATAACAGTCAAATCAAATGCAAATTTCCAGGTCATTTCACTCAGTTGGAAACCTTCCCAAGCAAAAAAAAAAAAGCCTGTTCAGCCACAGCCCCTGACCTCTCTCAAGTTTTTCAACCAGCCACCTCAGATTCCATGAACAGCATTGAGGACGTTAGCCTCTCAGTGTGTTGTGTGGCAGGAGCTACACAGGAGGATCATCAAATCTCTGCTAGAGCCGGCTCAGGGGTTTCGGTGGCTCTAAACGAGATTTATTTGTGGCTCTGCCCACTTACAGCTGAACGGATGAACTCTCATACTTGCTTACGGCAGTCCATTGAATACCATTTTTTTTAACGTTTTACCTGCTACCAAATACATCCTGATCTAAGGCCTTGGTTACATCTGTCTTCTCAATGGACACCTGGCACATCCAATCATGCCAGGATGTATTAACTGTCAGGTGTGCACGCTTTCAGTTCGAATCTCGCCTGCATTGAGGTCCGATCTTAAAATCCACATGTTTAAGAGGCCTGGCTCATGTTGCTATCAGATCATTAGTTATGTGTGGACAGAAATCCACGGTCAAGCCCTGACTGACAGAACTTCTGCGTTTTGTACATGCTACAATTAGGGATCACTGAAAGAAGAAAAAAAGATTCAATTGTTTTCACTCATTAGGAGGAGAAAAGGGAAACTGAGAGTGCTGAAGTGTTATTTTGCCACCTAGTGAAGACACCAGACGTGATGATTTCCCAGCAGTGCTGTCTGTGCTCTCAGACTGCATTTCCCTCACCACAGGGTCACGAGAGCGCGGAGGAATTTTATATCTACATACACCATATGCAACTGCGACACTCTCAGCTGCCAGCTGCTGCGAGCTCTGCTGCTAAAAAAATGAACAAAAGGAGAGATTGACCTGTAAACGGTGTCATGTTTTTTATTTCTTTTTTTTTTTTTTTTTATTATTTAAATACTGTGTTGGGAAGCAAATGAGATCTCATATCTGACCAGAGCGGTCGCATTCAGGTGTCATGTGTGGATCAGTCGGATCTGATCTAAGATTGGATCTGACAGTTCTGATTGCTGAGGTCGCATTGAAAGGACAGATGTAATATTTGAGTGATATGAGTGATATTTACCAGGGCTACAATTCAAATCTTAAGCCCTTTAAACCTCTACAGACAAACACAAATATGAAGCTTGACTCACAGATATTCATTTATTTTAATAAAGCTGGAGAATTTCCACTGGGGAAAGTGGGGTACTTTATGTTGCTTGTACAGTATGTAACCATCCTTATTGAAGTCTGTGAGCCATTCTTTTGCATTTCATTCAAAAAAAAAAAAAAGTATTGTACTGAGACTATAGCCTTATGGCTAATTTATAGCTCGACCTGTTATTACACCCTTGGTGCTCACAGTGCTAGTGCAGCCTGCAAAGGCCATAGCTTACATGCACCTTGCCTCACTCATTAAAACCGTGCTCAGAATTTTATTTTTGTATTTTTGCTAGGTTTTCTTTGCCTGGAACCATACGAAATAGCCTATTCCTTTTTTAGTAACAGTAGCTGTGAGTGAGTGCCTGAGGGAAAAAATAAATAAATAACAAAAAAAAATTGTGTTGCCTTTTGAGACCTGTGTGGTCCTAAAGGACTGCATCGAGTGTTTATGCCAGGGACCACCTTCAGTTTATTGTGTAATGCATTTTGCAATGTTCAGTGTTCAGGAGATTTACAATATGCATTGTTTGGGCGTGCAGAGACTCAAGAGTCCCACATAAGGAAAATATAGTGTGCAGTCATAAACCAGGCAGTACGGTAGAAGTCAGAGCTGAGCCGGCTCTAAGTGGCTGCGAGGTACATTCACCCACCAGGAAGCAGCTCAGCCACTTTCTAACTGCATTGGCTGAGACAATGTGAATTTAATATTTTGTCCAGCCATGTTTTAATTGCATTGCAGCACAATCACAGCACTTTTAAAGTTTTCTTTATAAAGTCCCTGTAATTTCACGAACTCTAATCCTGCATACCTCCGTGCCACGCCTCCTCCTGGGCACTTAGGAAACACCAGCGCACTTTGCTTTGTGCAGTGAAAGAGATGTGATGCAGCTGCTTTGCTTGAAAATGTCTTTCAGCCTCTCAGGTTGAGCATAACCTTCAAACACAAGAGGCCTATACAATATTGCTGTGCTTATACATTGGTTGAGTCACTCTGGAGGAGAGGTTGCAGTAAAAAAGTAAAGTATGGTTATTTGTGTTCACAACTTAAAGCAGGAATGCCATCAGAATAAGAAAGAGCCGGATAAGAAATGGCAAGCCTTTGACCTCCAGAAGGATCTGTGTTTAGGCATCAGCACTCTCCACTGTTTGGGTTACTTTAGCATAGAGAGTTAGGTATACATTTAAAATATTCTATACTTGCGTCTGCTCCTAAGATCAAACTGTTCTCGCCTTGTTTATGATGAAGACTTGAAGGTTTGGATGCATTTGCGAAGCCGTCATCACACCCTTTGGCATGATAAGAAGAGACGGAGCATTTGAAGTTTTTGATTTTGAGGAAATCCATGCACCTATTGCGCCTTCGTCTGTCAGTCAACATTCATCCATCCGATTCATGTCAAATAGATGTCATGCTGCTCTTCGGCAAAGATCAAACAAAAACAAATAGGCAGGTTGCTGAATTTTTAATGCAAAACATCTGACGGTGACAAATATTCTTGATGCTTTCATTTTGTATTCTTTCATTTGGCAGGCTCCCTCAATGATGAACAGGAGGCAACCTTTCTGAGAATGGATCATGAAAAGTTTTCCGTGACAGATCCTCCTTGTTAGAAACGCAGGTGTAGCTGAGAATAACATACACAGAGCTCGGCTTCACAGAGGTAACATTTAGGATTTTTTTCACTCCTTTTCCAGCAGTGGCGGTGTTATGCGAGGCTTTGATCTTGTACAGAGGATTTTAATGACATTCCTGTCTGGGATCTGCAAGTATTAGCTGTTGAACAAAAGTGCATACTAATAGAGTATATATATCACTTATTTATTGTGAAATGTGATGCGACCGGTGCTGCATAATTTTGTCGAAAAAGAGCCAGTTCAAATGGCAAAACAGCGAGAGCACAGTTTGGGGATACATCACATGATATGAGTCAAGTTACCATGTTTAAGCCTGATGTATTTTAATATTTATCCATGAAAAAGTTAGGATATTATTTCACCTTTCACACAGGTATATCTTTGCAGTCATTTCAGACCTAATCCTTTATCTTTACGGAGACTGAAATCCTCTAACACTGCAAAAAACCCCATCTGAACATTGAGTCTCATATTCAGTCATAACGTCTTGTTTTTATTAAAACCAGTGAAAGTATCTGCCAGTGGGATGAGATAATCCCAAGTGCTTCCAATGCAGCTTCACTTGTGTCAGGATTTTTTTTTTCTGGTGTATTCTGAAGTATGAATATGTTGGAACAAGGCAGAATAAGGCAGATCAGCCCAATAGGATTGAGAAAATGACACTTGATTAAAATAATAATAACAATAATAATAATAATAATAAACTGAAAACAAGTTGATTAGCATTGGAAACAAGTTGGATTATGTCATTCCACTGCCTTGTTTGAGGAAAAAACAAGATTATAAAACTGAATAGGAGACAAAATGACATGTTAAAGTGGAGATTTTTTTGCAGTCAAGTTTTGCATCGTCCTATGCAGGAGACAAATGTCCACTGACTATGTTTATGATACATCACTGCAAACTCAAAACGCATTACCTCTGACACGGCATTATTGTCCCTGCCAGAGTACAGCCTTGTTTTCTGGCGAGACCTCTGGAAAATAACAAGCGCTTGGAAGGCTGCTACCTGACATCTGACAGATCCTAATCTCGGATACTATCTACCTGGCAGACAAATGGTCATGTCGATAATGAAAAGAGCTCCGAGCGACCAAAGGCGGTAACATTTGAGTGAAGGGGGAGAGCGAGGGGAGAAATGGAGGAGGCATTCATATTGTGTTTGATGTGTTAGGGAGAGATCAGGAGAATGAATGTGGTCGTAAAGCCTTGAAGCGTGAAAGTGCCGGGGTGACAGACGGCACTGCTTGACTGCTGGTGACACTGTAACCAAGCTTGGAGAGGAGTGGCTGTGGTTGTGCCTTGTGCCACACTGCACTGGCTCTGATTTCAAGATGCAATGATCTGTTCGTTGGGCCTGTCCTGCGTTTCTTCATGCCCACTTCCTCTGCAGGTAATGAGAAACTTGACTTGCAGTGGAGTGGTATGTGCAATTAATCTTGCAGTGGCTGATGTTGGCCATTGGAGGGGGCACTACACCGGTGGTTATGACTGTTTGGCATCTCATATAGGGGACTTGTATCCAAAACAGAATTAGAGTCATATCACAAAGGACACTGCAAAAAATAATTCCATTTAAACAAGTCATTTAGCCTCATATCTATTCATAATGTTCAGAATCTTGTTTTATTTTTTTTAACCAAATGAAAAAAATCTGCAAGTGGGATGATATAATCCAACTTTTTTCCAATGCTGATCAACTTGATTCCAGATTTTTCTGGACCCTAGTGGGCTGATCTGCCTTATTCTGCCTTGTTTCCATATATTTAAGCCTATTCTTGAAACTGCATTGGAAACAGTTGGGATTAACAGAATTTAAACTTGTATATGAGACTAGATGACTTGATAAGATGGATATTTGTTGCAGTGTAATATGTCATGGTGGCAGTGGCGACAACTTACACAGCTGGCACAAATGGTGCAGTATAGCAACATGACTCAGCAGGACCTCACATACTACACAGTACAAACATGCAAAACATATTATGGACACTGAACCATACACACCAGCAACATGATGTGTGCAAGTAAATACCATATGGGACCAAAAATCAATTTGTGCGATAAGTTGATCACAGGTTCGCAAATTGAATTGTGAGTTGTTCGCATTACAAAATGTTGCTATGAAATAATAATCCAATAATATATCTAATAATGTTCATCCCTGTGGCTCATAGACATCACGATTTCCACAAATGAACTGATCATAATTTCAAACCTCAATGAGCAGTCCAGCATTGGGATAATCAGACATTACTCCATCGGTGCAATACATATATGAAAAAGTGCTATATGATATCTGTATGGCAGGTTTTATGACTGGAATGTGATCGAATGAAATGTCAGATTGTCAGAGATAAGCTAAGCTGGGCGGGGGAAGAGCTCTCCCTTTAATCAACAGCTGCTGCCAAAGTGCCAAAGTGCTGTTGACCCCCAAGGCCTCGAGCGGAGCTGCTCAGCGTCCAGTCGCAGTGGGATGTGCTTCTATTGTAACTGTAAGTGTGAAGCATGACATTACTGCAAAAAAACAACATTTGAGTCAGGCAATTCTACATGGGTAAATAAAAGTTCAAAAAAAAAAATACACAATACAAATCAGTATGTGGCTCAAGGCACAGATAAAAGCACCCTGCCTGGCCGGCGATTTTCACTTTCCATAAAACTGTCACACAGAGGGAGAGGGGGTCCTCGGTGACTTGACTCGTCCTCTCTGTCAATCTGACAGTGTGGGGATGAAAAGAAAAAATAACCTTTGTGAAACTGTTAAATTCATTACATGACAGGTAATAATTTGCTTTATTTATTGTCCCAAAACTGTTTTATTTATTTATTTATGTATTTATTTATTTATTTTGCAGCATGGCATAGACATCAACATACTGAAGTCACACTGTGGCCAAGTGCAAACCATGGTTACTTGATGTGATTTTTTTTTTTTTTAAAAAGGCAACTAAATATATATATATATATATATATATATATATATATATATATA
>OMLB01019685.1:0-10795 GCA_900302555.1 Myripristis jacobus
TGTCTACGTAAACATTTTTATAACCCTCCTCCACACACCCCAGGGCGGCATCTTATGCACACATGACGGGCACCTTGGCACCCTCGTTTTAACAGCTTGTTGTTTATTTAGTTTAATTACAGCCCATTTTAAAATAAAGAAAATAGTTGAGTGGAAAAGACAAGGCGTACACCTGCACCCTTGCCTGAATAAACTAAAACCTGCCACATTAAGTTCATATTCTAGGCTCCATAGACACAATATTTCATCACTTATCATAAAAACACTTGCATACAGTTGTAGCTTGGCTTTTACAAGCTTTGATTTGGCCGCTCGGGCCTGTTTGAGGAATCTGGTCAGTATTATGGCTTCCGCTAACGCAATCTTCCGCCTGAACAACTAACACACATCACACAGAGCAGCTGGTGACTGGGCAGGGTAGGTGGCTCTAAAATAGTGTTTTACTATGCACAAACACACACATAGCTGTTCTGACACAAATGCTCGAAAGCACATGATGTTCCCACAAGGAGCAGGAATAAAGCAAGAGATGGTCTCAATTTAAAAAAAAAGGTCCACAAGTATTTCTCCTCAATGTTGCGTCCATTTGTTCGGCACTCATGCATATCTCTTTCTGAATCTCATCTGCTCACCTCGCCCCTCTTTTTCTTGCATTTCCCTCCTCTTTATGCTCTTTTTCCTCTTCTCCTCACTTTCTCCCCTCTGTTCTCTTCAGTTCCCCGTCAGTTTCCCCGTATTAAACCAAGACTCCTGTATGATTTTTTGGAGGAGCAGAGGATCTTTTGAGCCCAGGCTTTCTTGCTGTGCTCTGGCTCACATCTGGACTTTCAGTTCTCCTGCTTGGTACTCGCCATCATGGAAGGCAAGGGGAGTCTCGCTCGCTGATAAGGCAAGGCCGCAATAACCCAGATGAAAGAGCGGTGGCTGAATGGGTGAATAAATCACTCATTCCTTAATCCCCCTCATTTTTGTATAATCTTACAGCTCTCTTAATTTAAGGCATTAAGGCAACTTTCTATCCATCAGCATCTCATCTTGTGGCAGACACATGCAATCCCAGCGGCAAATTATGTCAGTTTACAGCAACAGCTGAGCCAAGATCAGAGGGAGAGAGATAAAGAAAAAGAGTGAGACAGTGAAATGATTAGAAAAACTAATACTAGCCCAGCATTCCTGGGCTCAAACAAGCTCCGTCCATCATTTCGGGAGAGCTAGAACGCCTGCTGCTCCGTACATCTGGGCCTTTTGACAACTCGCCACATTGTCAAGTCCCACCCGCGGCGTGTTTCATCATCTCTCCCAGCAAGTGCCTCAGCCTGGCCAAGAGTGGGGAGACGCTGCTATGTATATCCAGATGTCATTCTGGACTCCTGGGTTCAACAGGTGAATCTCAGAGACGATAAATGGAAAAACCATGACTTTGTTGGATCTGCCTGACTGTGGTTTTCGTGAAGCTGCCTAAATCCTTGACAGAGAGAGGATTCTTTGTCTCCATTTGTGGTATTTATTTGCACACAAACCCTCGACATAATACATCAAAATGTGAAGTGCCTTAGAGAAATTACCTAACAGCAAAGCAGGGCTACCTGTACCAAGTGTAACATTCCTCTGCCTTCGTTCACTCCCTGTCCAGCAGAGGCCATAAAACACGGACTCAATGACACTAATTAGCTCCAGAAACATTCCTTCTATGCAAACAAAGTGTGTCTATCCATGACCACACACACATGCATGTGCCTATGTGTGAGTTTTTAGTCAGCTGGGAGTGTGTTAAGAAGCGATCTCATAAATCAATGGGAGGGAGAAAGGAGTAACACTAACAATGTCAAGGACAGGCTGCATACACAGAGGAATGACTGGCCTTCAGCATACTTGTGCTTTAATCTTCAGCTCCTGATCTGAAGGTTTGTGTGTGAGTGTTTGTGTGAGAGAAAAACACATATAGAGAGAGAGAGAGAGAGAGAGACTGACACAGGCAGAGGTTGGGGGAAGGATAGATGGAGAAGGGAAGGCAGAAAAGGAGAGTAAAGAGTGAGAGTGAGTGAGACAGGGAGGGATAGAGTGGGAGAGAGAGACAAACAGTGAGAATGATGGATAAACAGAGGGACAAAAGTGTCGGAGTATGTGTGCATGTGTGTGTGTGTGTGTGTGTGTCTGTCTTGGTGTGTGTGTGTGTGTGGTGCGGGTGGAAAAACACACCGGAGAACTTGAGAAAGTGTTGAAATGTTTTATGTCTGGGTGCATGGGAGGTTTAAACCTCTGGAGGTGAGGGCCAGCACTGGAGGCTGGAGACTAAACACCACACAGCACTACTGGGGCCGTTTTCTGACTAACCTACTGAAGCTAGGAGGTCAACGCTGACAATCAATACTGCTGGTCCGGGCAGGTTAGAGAGGGGAGGGAAAGTTAGTGTCAGGTGGTCCTACATGTGGGACGCAGTGGGGACACGGGGTGCAACATGGAGCGGGAATGGGATGGAGGATGGGACGGGGGAGGAGGGATGGGATGTGGAGAGGAGGGGACTTGCTGGACTACGAAGAGATAAAGTTTCTCTGCACAGCTGCTTTGGCCTGTAGACGGAGAGAAACATCTGTATTAACCTCAGCCCCACGGGCAGCCCACTAAGGAGAGGAATGCAAGGAGCGATAGAGGGAAGGGTGGGGAGACAATGAACTGGTGTAGGGCTGGGGACCGCATGAGATACGAGTATAATAAAAAAAAAAAATGAAACAAAACAAAAAAAGGAGAGGCACTGGAACCGTTTGGACCTCTCAGCTTCTCTTGCTTGTCAGATCAACTATAAAATTGAGTTAAATGCTGGGCTGACGTGACTCTAGCGTGACTGGAGCGTGACACAAGTGCTTCCGAGCATGCGAGGGGTGAGTGTATGAGCCAGTGACACAATGCTGTCTGAAAGCCAAAGCCTCTAATAAATCCGAGCAAATTTGCCAATTAGACATTTCTTCCCCTCCTGGCCCTCCATTATCTTCCTATTAACACATACTATAAAGCTGAAAGCGCTGGCAGACAGCACAGCTCCTATGGGAGCAAACAGAGGGGCGTGGATGGTAGGGGGCCAGGTGGAGCCATGTCACATCGCCATGGCAACACAGGGCATAATTACCTGCTGTTGTTGTGACTCACTCGCCACGCCATGCCTGCACTACAACCCTGTTCAGGTCATAACTTCCATCCCCAGTTAAATATTAATGGAGATCCTACATGTTTAATTTTGTTTTTATTTGATGATTGTTCACCATGTGTGTTGTTATAGCTTGGTTTATCTGAAATGACAATATCTCATATCTCTGTGGTTTCTACAGTGCAATACACTGAAGAATTAACACACTGGAAATTTATTGCACTGTGGAGTATCTCTCATAGTTCAGCTGTAAAGCTCTGGTAGATTGTGTTCGTAATCTGTCACGGGTCCATTGTTCCCAAACAGCAACAACAGGAGAAAGTAACCAGAAGACTAAGAGCTTTGTTTGTTTAGTCCTGTTCGACTCCATTTAGTCTAATGTATCATACATCTGGTGCAGATTAAAAGCAGCAGAACACTGGACAATTAAAATGCACCCTGGCAGCGTGAGTTTTTCAATGGCCTGATATTTGCTTACATGTGAGTGGCTTTATTTTACAACCCCCCCCCACCCCCACTGAGTCTCTAGCCATAGAGGCTGACTTACAGCACAACTATTGCACACCCAGACACCCACTAACCAGGAACTGCTTAATGAAAATGCCATACTACAGCAGTTTCGTATGTTAATGTGCACATATACAAGCACTCAAACAAACACAGGAAAACACATCCATAGAGAACACGGGTTCCTCACCTTTAGTTACGTTATTCCCTGCAGAATTGCATGAGAAAAGGAGGAAGCTGTGACTAACACATCTGATGATAACATTTTACTGTAAGAGGCTATAACAACCCCCACCACCCACCCACACCCCAGACCCCCACATAACGCACACACATACACTCACACACACACACACACACATAGACAGGTGATTGCTACTGTTTTCAGACAGGCAGGATGCAAATAGCAGACTTCCAAGTCATTGTGCCGTCCTGTGGCTTAAGATGTATTAAAGGGCATCTGCATTTGGGTATCATGAGTGTTTAAGTGCGGGGATGAGTAGTGTGTATGAGTAGCGTGTCCTGTATTTGAGTGTGTAAGTGTGGAGCTTTGCCGCACCAGTTGAGCACAGGCTAACCAAGCAGCCCAAAGCCCTAGAAGCTGTGGTTTGTTGAAGGGGAAATGCCTTAATTCACTGTGGCTGAGGGCTAATACTGCTAGGGACCACTGGGACCATATTAAATTATTAAAACAGGAGTGTGTGTGTGTGTGAGAGAGAGAGAGAGAGAGAGAAAGAGAGAGGGAGAGACACAGAGAGAGAGTGAGAAACAGTGAGAGAAGTGGTTTTAATAGTGAATTACATCAAGCAGCTAGCTGTAATACTAAAAATAATATTTTACAAGTGTTACAAGTGTTGGCAAGTTTTACTTTAAAGTATAACTTTTTTTGCCCTCAGCTGTTGACAGAACAGAGTGCCACCTATGGAGAAGGAGAGACTGAGTATGTGTGTGTGTGTTGTGTTAACTTGTTTGGCGTGTTATCATTGCGTGTCCAGCACACACCCAGGGCTGGGGTGACCCGTGTTGCGTGTAGCAGTGTACATTCTGAATGTATGCTGTAAGCCATTTACACAGCTGGGCTTTTAAATGGAGGTGACTCAGTGAGAGGACGTCCCTGGCCTGGGGTCTGTCCCAAAGCCCACACCCACCCTGGCAGGCTGCGCTGGACTCGGCAGCGCTCACGCACGCTGACAACAAACTGTATCAGTCACGTGTTTGAAAAAGGCAGTCAGAGCTGATTAAAACCATTTCCTTGCTTTGAAATATTGTTCTATATAAATAATAAGGTGGATTAGCACACTGAAATAGGGTTATTTTTCACTGTGCAGAGAAAACACATGCCTCTCAAGTGAATTATGGGTAGTTTAGAGCCAAAACAGTGAATCAGTCAACAGTCTACAGTCAGAGTCAATTTTCTTCATTAATTTGGTTATTGAGCCAATGAAAGGAAGACCAACTTGAACATAGTAAATGTTGCTAATTTAAGAGAGGCTGAATGATAAAAGAAGCCAACAAGGAGCAAATGGAATTTGAAAGGCAATGCTCAGTGTTGTTGACAGTTAATGCTCTCTCTCTCTCTCTCTCTCTCTCTCTCTCTCATGTGAAGGGTAATGAATCAGCATATTACCTGCTCTATTGAATCAAGCCTGTCTCATATTTGATGGTATCACATGATACTCAGGGGGAGAACCTCAACAATGAGCCCTACTGACGGACACAACACGTGGCAGATGGCACTGTCAATGCAAAGACAAACGCTCACTTTATATCCAAATGAGTGTCGCCGATAATTTGATATATGGTAACACAGACCCAAAGTGCCATGAGGGGAAACTCAACCTGGGCAGAGGGAAAACTGCCTGACTAATTACATTAGCCATCAGACCTCAGCTCACAGAGGGTTGAGTGAAAGTGATTCTTGACAGGAATGTAGCTGAAGCTTTATCCACAATAAGCCTCATGTAGTATCACAGAAAAGTCTTTCTTTCCTTGATCCTTTCATATGTCTGAACCAAAATGTTCTCCCTAGCTGACATGACCCGTGTTTGTTTTGAAATGCTCTCTGCATCATCCTTGCAAGAGAAATTGACCAAGTCCAAACTGCCCCTTGTCTTTCTTTTCCTCTCACCCCCTCACACACTCGCTCCCTTGTTCCTTGCCAGCTTACTGCAGCCTTGGTCGAAGTGAAGAGAGAGGCCCTTCACTTTGCGAGTCTCTGTGGTCAAATCCATCTGTGTCACAGCCTGTCAAAAATAGTCACAATGCAGCAGCTCCCACAGTAATTACACAGTGCAGCGGAGGAACCAGTGTCACCTCCCTCTCTCTTGCCAAGGCACTCCAACAAAGATCTTTCCAGGATTGAACCTAAACTCCCAGCTCCCAACAGAGGGCTCCTATTTCACTTAGACTGTGTTTGCTAACATTTAAATCTGCCAACTCAGAGATTCATTCATTATGGCCCAAGCTGATAGCCTTCTGCTGTGTTGTGCCAAATTATAGCAATGTTTTATCAGCCCAAATAAAACACAACTACCTCACTGCAATACAACTGGGGCAATTGCTGTGACTGCATAATTCGTTGTGCAAATTCAATTACGATGCCGTGTTTATCTTTCCATAAATCTGACACCGCCTGTGCTAATGTTGTGATTAGGCTATTTGCACTACAGCCCCTGATAGTTGCTGACAGCCATAAAATAGATGAAGACTGTATGATTTCAATAAGGAAAAAAAAAAGATTAGATAAGGAAAGTGGTGTTGAAACATTGAAGGCACAACATTTTAAACTTGGATGGAAAGTATGCTTGGAAAGAAAACAACACATTGTGTACACAATGAAACTAAGCACTGACCAAGCTACTTTTGATTATTGATGTCCATTATTTTGTGGTCTGGGTGCCTGTATGTGGGGATCCCTCCAGATCGCAGTGAGAGGAGGACCCAGCGCACTTTGAACCTATCCTGTTGTTGACTTACTCATTCTTCAGATAACACATGGGTGACATATTAGCTGCTGCCTGGTCCATCATCCACAGCTCAAGCACCTGAATATTAGCTTGTTGCACAGCTGTTTAGCAGAGCGGGACACAGGAATGTGACACTCCTGGGTATTAGCTGGATAACAGCACCCAGTTTATGTAAACATGGTTATTGAGCTGGTCTCCTGCGTGTGCATGCCGTGTAGTGAAGACAAATGTACTGTTGCTTTAGGCAGAGTAACATTCACAAGATACAGTGACATCGCACCAATTCCCTTATCACCTTTGACAAATTGATGTGTTTTGACTAGAAGAGCCATGACAGGTTCTTAAGACCACTGGCATTATATATTATTATTTTTTAATTTGCTGTAAAAGAAGTGGAAGTGATTACTTGAAAACACAGATAGAATCTCCCAGCCATAAATGTGTGAAAACAGTGTGCTCTTAACAAAAGACACCATAATATGGTGGTGATATTGGCCTTATTGTAAATTATGTTGTTGGTTTTGTTTTTAGTTTTAGGCAATTTTGTGGAATTCTTACAATATTTTCACTCTCATATTGGGACTGCCAGTGGATGACACTGTGACTTCAGTGAGTTTATCTCCTTTGACACAATATTCCTGTAATATTCCTATAGGGGGTTGTTTTGCTATGATATTTATATTGCATTATTTAATCACATTAGCAATTTGCTTCATAAAGGGGCGATAGAGGAACAAATCCTACCTAAATTGACAAAGCTCATGACCATATCTGCATCGTTCAAGAAGTTGTTGTCTTGCAGGCTGGCAATCGGGGGCCCCTGGGTGGTGAATACGGGCTTGTATGGATAGGAGTATCTGTCCTCGTCCCCCTCAATGGACATGGCATTGTACAGGTCCAGCATGAACATCGGGGCAGCATTGTGCTTTCCGTGGAGGTGGGGTCGCGGCCGGTGCGGCAGCCCGAGGATTGAGAGGATCTCCCGCTGCATCTCCCTGCGCTCCTGGCTCTTCAGCCGACGGTGGATGAAACTGGAATGGACCTCGTTGTCCAAAGTAAAGTTCGTAAAGACGGTGTCGGCCAGGACGCAGTAGCCCCATACCAAGAGCAAAGCGGGAGCGCGTCTATCCCAAACTGGTGCCATGGTGAATGCCGCGCGTAATTGCGCCCAATTCTCTTCGCCGAAACTTTGGGAAGTGGATATTGAACTTTTAGGCAGCAAATGGTATGTTCAATATCCCAAATCAGTGGCGGGCCCTCATGTTGAGGGAAGTGCTCCCGAATGAAGCATCAATTTAACTTGAATGCCCTTTTATTGCTAGCTGAGCGGACTCTTGTCGCGGACCCTCTGTCCACATCCACAACCTCCAGCAACAGGCGAGTGCAGCCGACAACTGCTGTCGGGAGGTTGTGAGGAGACGCGTTTCGCTTGGAGAGACACGAACAAGTTATGAGGAGGCGCTATGCGCTGGGAGGAGCAGGAGAGAGAGAGAGAGAGAGAGAGAGAGAGAGAGAGAGAGAGAGAGCAATTGTGAAGCCGATGTTGTTTGTGCGTGCCTGCGTGTGTGAGAGATATAGTGAAAGTGTGTGTCTCTTGGAGTTAGAGCTAAATTGGCCTTTGTCGCCAGTTGGAGAAAAGCTTGAGGCTAGATGTGCAAATTTGAACCGGATTATGACAGAATTTGTATCATGATACTTCCGTTTATGATAAAGCACTTCCCACAATTCATAATCCCTGTGTTGTCCAGGTGCAATGCTGTCCACATAACTTGAACGGGTTGTGTGTTCAGTAATGACAGATGTGCAGACTGTGACAATGGACCTTTCAGTGTTAGTGTGCTTATGGAAAATAACTGACAGTTGATATCAGGGTAATTATTTGCCTCTCAGGAGGCAAATCATAGGGCAATTATTTTGCCTTTGTGTGGGTGAATAATTGAATACTGGGGAGACGTTGCAACATGCAGTAGCAATACTGCCCCTACAATAGTTACTCAGTGATCTGCATGTGCACTCTGCAGCACACCTTGGAACATATGGTTGTGAAACAGTTGACATTTGATGTGAATTTCTGAATGTGTACGTGTGCAGTGCGTGTGTGTGTGTGTGCTTATGTCCCTGGTGTTGCAGCAGGAAGTTTGTGACACAGGCAGTGGTGCACAGACAGCGCAGGCTGCAAAGGAGGGGTGCAGATGTTTGGAAGCTGTTTCATCCCTCCATCTGCCCCTCTGGCCCCAGCACCTCTTAAACACCATGCTTTAATGGAACGCTCCTGACCCTCTTGTGTGCTGTGCTCTCCCTGACACAGGCGGAGGGATTTCAGATGGCCCTTCCAACTGCTAATGACCACTTTATGTTGCAAGAGCGCTCCTCTTGACTTTGGAACAGTAAACCTTTTTAGCTTCACAGAGAGACCAGTTGGGATGCTTTAGGGCTACAGTTTGGCAGGTGAGTTTATGACAATAAAATTGGACTTCATTGATGTAGCAAGAGAGGTTGCCAGATGGATTTTGAGCTATGACTGAGAACAGAGGAAGGACAAAGGAGAGTGGAGACAGTGTCTCCTATACTAAGCTCATCTCCCTGCTCGTTTATTGCAGTTGCTCATGTCTTCAAAACAAGTTCCACTCCCCTTTTAACAATGACAGTTCAATGCGGTTTGCCTGAAAGCCTACGTAGCATGCCACCACTCATTCTGTATCTCTAACAGATACTCTATTGCTTTTAAATGGCCTTTCAGCAGTAGCCTGTAACATATAAACACTGCTATCCGGTGCCTCAGATAGAATCAGCTAATGGCCGCAGGTGTTTACATTACAGCAGTTTCCGACAGAGGACTTGAAAGGCTCTTGGTTTCAGTTATAACTATACATCACTCTCTCTCTCTCTTTCTCTCTCTCTCTCTCTCTCTCTCTCTCTCTCTCTCTCTCGAAGGTCTAAGCCTCTGCTGCTCCTCCAGCAGCCCCAAGCCCCAGGCTCAGTTGGTGCCCAGAGAGGGGCTGACAATCCGGGTCAGGACAATAGGAACAGACCCCCCTTTGTTTGGGCCACCATGGTCTTGGTGACAGTCACAGTAAACAGTGGGCACAGGCTGAGGCCAGGCTGGGTGAGCTGCACTGAGGGGCCTTTGACCAGGGGAACTAAAGCAGAACAAATAGTGTTTGAACCTTCCATCTGCATCTACTACTCTCTCTCTCCCTCTCTCTTTTTTTTCTCTCTCTTGGACACACACACACATACACGCACACTGAACACATTTTCGTGCAATTATATCACACAAAATCCGGCATTTTTGTCAGTATGTGCACACAACCATTAAAACACACAAACATGCTCAGCTAAACAGTGACATGAGCCCTGAAACACCTGCAGCATTACACAATACACACTGGGTGGTACGCTATTAAATTAAAAAAGGCGATTTTAATGCCTGCTTGACTTTTAACAGTGTCTAGCGCATGAGATGTACTGTGGGTAGGAGAGAACAGACAAACATCAGCCAAAAGGACCGAACCTGACTGAGCAGAAAGTAGGGCAGAGGTGATGAGCAATAGCACCTCCATACAGAAGCCATATTGACCATAAAGCAAGGATTCACCATACAGTTACAGGAGGTTTACCCTACGTGCTGTATGAAAGCTCCCAAGATTTTTATATCCACAAACTGTCAACCATTACACTTAGGTGAAAAAAACATTATGCTTTGAAAAAAAACATGCTTTGTCAAGTGTCTTTTGCTTGTTGCTCTGCTGTATTTTTATGTTACGGCAGGCTTTTTCTCTTATATTTGATTTTGCTTCAACTCTTTGTCTCCAAGCGTTTAGACTACACACACACACACACACACACCTCCCACTCTGATCTAAGTCTGGCTGGGCAAATACACACCTCCCCATTCCTGCAGGTTGGAGCATGACACCAGCTTCCAAAGGAGACCACACAGCAGTGCAGTGAAACACCCCTGGAAACTCTCACATACCACCACAAACACCAGGAAGATTCACACCCACCATCCGCACATAAGATTTTTCTGTGTTTGCCTCGTTTTTTTGATTTTTTTTCCATAGCAAAAGTTAGTGGTGTTTTCTTCTGTCTGGTTATCTCTATTTAAGAGTTCAAAGCATAGGGTCAGAGGTCAGATTAATATTTATTTCATGTGTTGCTTTGGAGAGCAGCGGGC
>OMLB01019690.1:0-10004 GCA_900302555.1 Myripristis jacobus
TCACATTTAAGGATGGGAAGCAGCCGTTTTATAATTTCAAATAATAACTCGCTCTCGTGACAGTTGTTGCCAGTCGCCACGTTCAGTTTGTCCAAACAGGGAGGCTGAGAGACAGAGAGCTGTTGATGGTGACAGAAGTTTAACGGTAATGTTAAAAAGTTGAAGCTTTTTTCTCCTGTACCCAGGTTGCTTTTGCTGTAAGGAAGCCACAAAAAATTCATTATCAAAATTCTAACCGCTCACTTTGTTTAAATACTTTTACTTTCACTTCTAATACTTAAGTACAGAAAATATCAGAAAATTACTTTTGATACTTAAGTACAGAAAATCTCAGAAAATTACTTTTGATACATAAGTACAGTAAATGTCAGGTACTTTAAGACTTTTACTCAAGTAATATTCTAAAAGGCGACTTTAACTTCTGCCAAAGTCATTTTCTGGTAAGATACTTGTACTTTTACTCAAGTATTGCTTTCAAATACTTTATACAAGACTGGATTTTTATTGTTGGACATAATTTAGTCCATCTAAATGTCAGTGTATTTTAATACTATTTAGTTGCATGTAGTTTCCAGTATAAAGTTATGATGGTCAGTTTCAGAAGGTTCAGTCAGGTATAGTCACAGTTGCAGCGTTGGGTACGTAACTGGTTTTCTGACCAATCACTGCTGGTTGACGCAAAAGGCATCACCACCTGTACAGCATGAGAATGTCACCACACATACTGGGGTTTACACGTTCAGCTTTACTGCAAAAAGCATAGAGCTTTAGCTGGTGGTGATGAGCTTAATCAGCATTGTGCAAACTCATCTGACAAGAGCTTCAGTGTAATGGATGTTCATTTTTATGTACGAGTTCTGACTACAGCTTTAAGACTTGATGCTCTTTTCACAAAATCTTGGGCGGCCATGCAGGCTAGATGAAGCAAGGCTCCAACACACTGAAAATAAACAATGTGCTCATGAGAGGTGGGGCAGAGACATTCTGCCTGAGACTCAACAAGCCTCTAAACATCTTAGCCTGACTTCTTTCCGTTTTATGAGACATGTTTATATTTGTTTGTTGTGTTATGTACTATGAAAACCTCATCAATCAAATTTGTGTGGGTCTTTGTGTGTGTGTTTACTGGCAGTGAAAGTGCACAGGTTCTTTACGTAGTGAGTATCCTCAGTAAGTCATACAGGGCCTATTTTTTTTTTTTTTAAATGCCTAGGTGTCAGCCGGTTCAAAACCAGGCTTTTTTTTTTTTTTTTTTTCTTAATTCATCAAACACTGGCGCTTTGTTGATATGAGTTTTTCCACCAACAGCAGCAATTAGCATAATATATGTTAGCACAGCTTGATTTATGTCTGTGCTGCACTCTCTCAGGTCACCACCTCCTTTTATTTACTTTGCGTGATGTGAACACATTATAGCAACTCTCCAGTGCTTTTCTGTCACTAATGTGTTTCCATTGTTTTTCAGAATGCGTTTCCGTCCAGTTTGGCACCAAAACAATGCTTTTGAGCTTAATGATGTCAGAATCTCTATATCATATCCATCATTCTCCTGTTGACAGGAAAGAGTTCTCATGATCCAGCATGTCGTCATGTCACAGGCTCCAGATTTATGTGCGAGGGGGAAACATGGAGGAGAGACAGGGATTGAGACAGAGATGGTGCGGTAGGAAACGGGCAGAGGAGGTGTAGGAGGAGGCAGACAGCGAGGACATGAAGGAAAGCGGGGATTTATGAGAAAGAGCAATGCAAGCGTTTAGTGGCTTTTGTGACCCTGGGCAGACCCTTCCATCATGTAACTGGAGCTGGTGGATTCCTGAGCCAGAGTCCCCTTAATAACACAACCATTAGCATGCAGCGCTGAGGAAAATTACACACGGCACGATTCAGGTGGGTTTCATTACAGAGCACAGGGTGTACAAGATTTTTGCCTAGATTATTGGTTTGGAATTGGCAGGTGGAGGGTGTTTGAATATTACTGTTGATTCTGATAATGATGATTTTTGATGAACTCTTATGTTTGATTTTTTTTTCTGTTGTTATTTACTCATCCAGGGAAAGGAAAGATTTTGCTGCACATGCATGCTTTCGTTCAGCAACAGCTAACACACTTTCATACCAGTCATTTGCCCAGTATAACCATCAGTTTTGAGGGGGCAAAAAAGGGCATTTCTTCAGAGATAATCTTATAATCTAAGACTGTAGAATATCATAATTTCAATGTTTCTAGTATTCCTTCAGCTTCTAAAAGTAAGATAAAATCAGATTTTGTCAAAAGTACATTATATGTTGCTACATGTAATAATATCCTTCTTTAAAAATAATTTTTTCCATGCTAAACCATTCGGATGAGCCATGTGCCAGCATGTGTCACTTGTGTTGTCGTGTTGCAGGTGAGGACCGCAGCGTCAACCGCAAATGTGACTATCAAACAAAAGTTCATCAAATCTGCATCTGTAATTCTCCCTGTGGATTCATTCTGCTGACACCCCATATATTGAATTTCAATATATTAAGATGATAGATTAGCACCTAAATTTGCAGTTAAACAGAAGATAACATAATCTCAGTTTTTATTCGTCACAATGCAAAAACACAAGTGATTGCTGGACGTCAAAGTTTGTTACGTTTCTTAAAGGATGCTGCTGTTTCCACCAAACAAAATCTCATTGGGAATGTTTCTGCTCCCAGTTCCATTCTCCCATAATCCTACCGGCAGTTCAAGAAAATGATCTGTACCCATGTTGGATTTGGCCAATAAAACTGGCTTTAAAGTACAGTCATGCAAACATGTGTTGCCCCTTCACGATTCCACTGAGTGCAGCCTCAGTTTTCTGCAGCTGACCGCTGAGCACGTCCACTGGAGTAGCACTTACCCCAACTATAATTTGTGGTGGATGATGAGGATTGTGCTGGTTATGATCACGATGATGCCGTTGCTAACAGCGATGTCAGTGGTGGTGGTGACGACGCTGTAGAGATGAATGATAATAATGATACTGATGATGATGATGATACAGTCTTTGTCTGCGTGCCCATTATCCTTTCCTGCGCTTTGTTTGCTCTTTTCCACCAGCATGCCTCTATTTCTCCTCCTATATCAGTTATCTCTCAGCATAGGATACTGCATTATATTATGTGGAGAGACATGTTTGATATTCTGTGGTTCCTATTAATTCAGTCATGGTCTTTCTTTAAAGTATTATTGGCAGCACATGTGGTTTCAGGCATGTCTGCAGAACAATCAGCCTCAATTAACCAATGTACTGAACCCTCCGACTGACGGCTGCTATTTCTGATATGCTGCTCCTTATTGCTCCTCTCCCGCCAGGCGTAATGGTGAATTACAGTGGTTTCGACTAAATAAGAGTCAATCACACAACAAGGGCTGCAGTAACTTAAGAGCATCCTATTAATGCTGCGGCATTTGCTCCTTGCGGTTAGAAATAATGTATGTTTTTCTCCTTTCTTTCTCTGCCATAAAGCCCCCATGTCTGCTATCTTTTCATCTTTTCTTTTCCTGCTCAGTCTCTCTTTCCTTGACTCAGATCTCCCGCTCTACTCTTGCCTCCTCCGTCTCTCCCACTGTTTCGCTTTTCTCCCTCCATCTCGAGAAATACCTCCATGTTGATCCATCCATCAACCAGCCTCTAAGGGGCCCTCATCTGTTTTCAGCTTCCTATCACAACTACCCCGACCATACACGGACACACACACACGCGTGCACGGACACACACACACACACACACACATGGACACAAGCACTGCACCAACACACAGATGTTACCTTTTAAAATGTATGATATTTTTATTTGCATTGCCTCTCTCAGACTGAATGCCTAGCGCCCTCAATTTTGTTACTGTTATCTGCCTGCTGGTCTGTGTGTGTGGTTGTGTATGTATGTATGTGTGTGCGCATTAAACCTTAATTATTTCTGCATTGTTAATACATACCTAAATTAAACTCTTTATTTAAATGTGTGATTTGCTGTCCACAAATCACACATTTTAATAAAGACTTTCATTTATGTGTGAAAGTCCTTTGGTGCAATTCACTGAGACCCTGTTTGTATGTGTGCAAGTCGACTGTTAGGCTGTTATACCATGGGCTGGGTGAAGACCTGTTTCTGATTGGCTGCGGGGTGTGTGTTCAAACTGTGAAATGCACATTTAGTCTGGCTCAAGTTTAATCCCTATTCTAAATTCACACGCTGCTTTTGTTATGTAACTATGTTAGCCTACAGCATGTTTGCCATTAGCCACATTACCCCAACCCTTTGTTAAAAATCCAGATTGTTTCAGCACTATTGTGAGTATTTTCTAGCCATTCACATTGGCACCAATACTGAACCAGCTGAGACATTTTTGTGCAGATTCATGCCATATTTACAGTAATCCATTTTGACAAATCCACAGTGTATCCAAGATTGAAAATGTTTATTGTCACTCCGGTTACACAAGCACAACTGTGTGAAATCCTCTAGCCGGGAGGCTGCGTTGCAGGAGAGAGGCAAAAGAACATTAAATAAGCGTGAATAAGAAATGTATGAAAATAAATGAAAAATATATGTCTTCTAGGCAAAGTTAACTCAATGTAACAACAACAACAATAACATACAATCAAGGCAACAAAATATGTACAGTCAATGCAAAATATAAAAATTCAATATATGTATTCATCAGTATGTATACAGTCTCAATGAATGGTGAATATATAGGAATATGTTCATCAATGTACATTCAGACCTATATGTATTAGGGGTTACAGTGCAATGCTGTGGCTTCTGATGCACAACATTACATTTGCAAATACAAATCTGCTGTCTGACCTGAACAAAAACACTGCAGCCAGAAAATGGTTTATCTTCAGAGCATATTGCCCCCGAAATGAATTATCTCTCCCTGTTTTGTTTTGTTGGCAAGTGGCCATTCTATAACTGCACAGCCAAACACCATCCACTTTGCATCAGGTGGCGCTTTGCCTCTAAACATCTTGTC
This sequence comes from Myripristis jacobus, assembly GCA_900302555.1. Classification (NCBI taxonomy): domain Eukaryota; kingdom Metazoa; phylum Chordata; class Actinopteri; order Holocentriformes; family Holocentridae; genus Myripristis; species Myripristis jacobus. The sequence continues at coordinate 4,996 of OMLB01019690.1, forward strand.
GTGGATTATCTCATACATATAAAAAGACCAATTAGAAACATATCATATCACAACTAGCATGTCGTGGTAAACACCTCCTGGTTGTCACCACAGCAACCACAACTCAGACAGTGCCCCCTAACAAGACACGTACATGTATCACATTTTGAAAGCGCAGTGTGTTCGTATCAGTTTTCCTCTGTCAGACGACGTGGACTTGTCACTCTGCGTGAACTTTGCTCTGTGTTTATCTCTGCAGATTCCAGACAGACTCTTGCTGAAAGGACAGTGGCCAAACATCTGTGCGCTGGCAGTCAGCGACAGGTCTGCTGCAGATTGGTGACACACACGGAAAAAAGTTGGTACGCTCACATACACACATCTGCGCACAGATAAAATGTATGAAGTGCTCATATTTGTATGCGCACACACACATACACAGGAGTGACACACACAGTCAGAGCCTGACACATTCACTGACACAACAGGTGCTCAGTAATTCAAACAACTGGAAACGCATGATACAAGTCACGTCCACCTACATCCTGCTCATATACGCTCACCTTGACTGCTAACGAGAGAGTGAGCAACAAAGTTAAGCACAACAAATCCTGTTACAAAGCTGGCATTTCCTTGAAATCAGAACCACGAGATGTGAGGGGAAAATTAGGTTCGGAAAAGCCACAAAAGCAGCAAAAGGTTATCACTCAATTTCCAGAACACAGATGTGATTGTTTTAGCTGTGATATTGTTCCAGTTGGCAGCTGTTCACTGGACTAAAGATGTTATTAAGCCGCTGCCCCTGATGTTTTCCCTTTCAGCCCGTGCTTTTGTTTTATGAAGGTTGTATATCCACCACTGAAACCATTTTCCACTGATGGGGATGACAAGGAACACCTGCTGTCCATGCACTGTGCCGAGCTCCGGTCCAAAATAAAGATTTTTCTTTTTCTCGCTGTTAAGAAGTCAAGGACATAGTGATGATGTTTACCAAACTTAAATCTCTTTTGCTTTTTCTGCTTCTTCGTCTTACTCTTTCCCTTTTTTTTGTCTGGCTGTGGTAAAGAAAACAAAAAATGCAAACACTGCATTGTGAAACCAGACTATTGAAGACTATTCACAGCCAAGGTAATGACAGCGAAGACAAGGCAGGGTAGTTGATATCCACAAACTCCTGCATAATTGTAATCATAAAGGGTCTGAATAACACTGATCTCACAGCATTGTTGTGATTTTCTCTTTTTTTCCCGTGAAAAACAGCAGGTTTGTGTTTGGGCAGATGGACGGGAGTTGGCTGATGCTCCCTGGGGATGAAATCAACTCTGCCGTGGACCCAGGTCCATGTTTATCTTTGGACTTTATTAGATGTTGATGTTGGCTGTGTGAGAGAACCACTTGTTTAAAAAACTATTTTTAAGGGAAGAGAGAGAGGGGGAGAGAGGGAGAGAGAGAGAGAGGGAGAGAGAGAGAGAGAGAGAGAGAGCTGTTATTGGATTTCAGCAACTACATATCTCGATAAAAAGACCTCTTGTCTGCAAAGCTGTGGTCAAGGTAGTCATGCACAGATTTATATGGGAATTGGGCTGGTAAGACTCTTGAGAAATGAGTAATACAGTATTTTTACTGAATAGATAAATCCTTTGTTTCCCAGCAGGGACTTTGTCTTGCACACAACAAGCAATGTTAAAATAAATACTTAGCAAAATAAAAACCTACATAGAAGGACTAGAAGCAACATTAAACCAACATTAATACACCAAGTTACAGTATAAAAATAATACATGCAAGTTATCATCATATAATTACTGTAGTTAAGTTCATAAAGTCCACAACTTGTATAACGTGAACAAAGTGGGTAAAATGTGCAAGTGTCACAAATACGCAATAACTAATTAAATGCAAACAATAAAGGAGTGAAACATTTGATATCTTTATCCTTATTAAGTATATTACACATTTCTGTCCTTATGTCATAGTCTTTACTTTTCTCTGATGTAATTGGCTCATACATAGCATCACCAGCCTGACTATTAAATGTAAAACTGAGGGAGAAGGGAGAGGAGGAGAAAAAAAAAAGTCAAGCAGATTGAGTTTGGAATCGCAAGGAAGAGAGAGAAGAGGAGAGAAAGGGACAAGGAGGAAAATAGAAGCAAAAAGAGAAACAGGAGAGAAAGGAGGCAGGGTTGTGAGTCAGCCAGTGGTGCACCTGAGCGCTGCTTAATGATGACTCATGGAAAACAAACATAGATCCAATGGGCTGAGACCACAGCTGGCGGACCCTCGGCTGCTGCTGCTGCTATGTTGTGTCAAGCTGCAGCGACATGGGGAGACACCAGTGGACAAAGTGTCTCTCCTTCAACTCCCATGAAACATGTTAATGTTGTGTAGATCAGCAGAAAAATGGGCTGTCATGTATGGACGGATAAACCTGCAGGCAGACAGGCGGCAAACGTTTGACAAACTGCAAAACAGAAAGACAGAAAGGAAGGAAAACAGAGAGACTTTAGCAGAGGCGAGTACAAACATACACCCAAGAACAGACAGACTGACAGACAGACGGACGGCTGCACTGACTGACGGATAGGTGAGTGAGGAAGGGAGAAATGATGGATAAATGGATGGTTGTGAGAGAAGACAGATGAACAGGCTGAATGAAAGACGGAGGAGAAATTTAATGGCAGAATGCACTGGCGTACTAGTGCACTGACAGACAAGCAGGTGCAAACAAAGATGTCATTTCCCGATTACTTTGCATGCTATGAATGCTGGCAAAAAAAGCTTGTTTCTGATTTCCTGAAGACAAGTGATCAGGTGCAGTTGGCTGCTTCCAAACCCATAAATCACACGTTTCAAAAAGTTTCAAGTGATTCTGCAGGTCTGGTGTTTCTCAATACAACCGCGATTTCTCGGTTGTGAAACCAATCGAGCCAATCAGCACCTTTGTAGGGCGTGACAAACATTGTTGGTCAAGCTGTGCCAGAGACGGACAGCCAAATAGCATACAAAAATAGATGCTAAAATACCCTGATAATGAAAAAATTTAAACCCCCCTCAAAAGCAGCATGTTGGCTATGCAGCATCTATGTTGACTTGTAATGACGTTTAATTCAGACGAATACCTCAGTCTCTAAGGATTAGTTAGGAAAAGTCAAATGGAATGGAGGCAATGTCAGACTGAACATGGAAATGAGCTGACAATTCAGTCGTGGTATTAGGCAACACATTTGACCTGAGATACACACTTCGTATCCTCTGTTATATCCTCTTTTCTCTGTATTTCACTCCCAATTTCAACTGGTAATGCAAATAAGTGTGTGTTGTGAGACGTTGTGCAGTGTGTGTTACCAGCTGGGCTACAGATAATACATCACCTGCCCTGCAGCTGCTTTTAGGATATGCCAACATGCAGAATGAGGGGAGAGCCGTGCATGTATGTGTGTGTGTTTTCATGTATATATGTGATGCATGCATCAACATGTGCGTGTGCTCTGGTACATATGTGTACAGCACATCCACAAGGCATTATGTGCTCAAGTGGGCTTCCACACTTGTCCGGCCCAAGACAGAACATGCTTGGCTGTGACCCTGGGGCAAGTCTCGTGCCAAACTAAACAAGGAGGTGTATCTGCTTTCCTTGCAAGGAAAAAAAAAACTTGGCAGCGCTCTAGTGTCCATTGCACTTAGTTAAAACATGCTGTTTTTGCACAGTGGTAAACCCTGCAGGGACACAGTGTTTGTTGTTAGCACCTTGCTGAGTTGGGCTCAATCTGCTTTCATTTCAGTCAGTTCTACAAGTATGGGTAGCTTGAATTTGAATATTTAGGTTTCAAAAAGTTGACATTGCTGACTATCTAGCAGGGATTTTACCATTGTAGAACAATTAGAACAGAATTTTAGAAGGAGCCATTGAAGATTTCAATGCATCCCATCGCAGGTGTATTTAACCCTTTGGCACATAGCGATCACTACAGTGGACAGATAAAAAGACAGTTTAAAAGTCATTTTCTCCTAAATGCAATGGTTTCTATGGCAGAATTGCATATCAGCTGTTAGAGTGCTCTCTGTTGCTCCCCTACATTGAGGTTTATGCAGAGACTGTCAGTTCTTGTTGCTGAAAACATATTAATACTAGTAGAATGACATGGTAATACCAGTCCTGCATCGCTGATCCCTTTCTGAGACATTTTCTCAGTAAGGTGCACGATGCTTCGTTATGGGATAAGTGCTTATTTCCTTGCTGCTTTACACAGATCGCTCTCCAGTATTTTGATCTAATTATTATCAAGTTATTTTTAGTTGGTTTTTTTTTTTACTTGATTATTTAACCTGACCTTAGAGAACCTCGGAAATTGGTTTGAAAGTTTTATTTTGGAGAGGAAAATTAGACGCAAGAAACACCTTTTGTCTTGGCTCTCGGCAAAATTCAGAAGTATCCTGCTTGATATTATCACTCTGATGCAATTAATAAGAACAAGAATCTCTCTCTACACACAGCTGTAGATAAGATGCTGAATTTCTGAAAGTGAATTCACCATTAAAATGTATCCCAGGTCAAACAGACTAAAGCAAATAAACAAATAAACAAACAAACAAACAAACATACTGTAGAGGAGTCTATTTTCTGTTTTTCTGTTTGCTTAAATTTTTTCTTGCTGCTCAAGTTTCTAACTGGGACGGAGAGAAAAGCCGAGCCTCAGTCTCACAGCCTGGACTGTGTCACCTTCCCAGCTCTGTGTGTGAATGTGTGTGTGCGAACATGTGCGTGTGTGTGTGTGTGTGTGTGTGTCGGTCATGTGTGTGACCATGCATTCAGCGTTGACATTTGACTACAGTGTCTGCTTGCTTAAGAAGGCATTAACTGTTTGCTTTCTCACTTCTCTGGGTGTGTGTGTGTATATGTAAGTGTGTGTGTGTGTGTGTGTGTGTGTGTGTGTGTGTGTGTGTGTGTGTGTGTGTGTGTGTGTGTGTGTGTGTATGTGTGTGTGTGTGTGCCTTGCCGTCTGACAGGTTGCTGTCTCACACAGCTCTGC
>OMLB01019691.1:0-10162 GCA_900302555.1 Myripristis jacobus
TCATCAGAGGCCAAGAGGTGCACGGTGGGTCAGACCTCTGAAATTCTCCATTTAGTATGCCTTTACCATCAGAGGAGCACTTCACATCAGGGTTGAGGGTCAATCCCCATTCAATCAACTGAAAATACAAACTATATTGATTATCCAAGTGTTTTATTCGCAAAAGACTTCAAGTTTTCTCAGTTATAAAACTCTCATTGTGAATTGATTGAATTGAAAGGGAATTCAACTCAGCACTGGGTGACGTGGTTTTATATCTTTATCTATCCTTACATTATATTTTTCAGGGGTTAGAAGGATTTATTTTGAGTTATTTTGTCAGCAAGATTCTGACAATCCAGTGTGTGTGATCATCAAACTTTTTTTGACCACAACCAAAGCAAGTTTAGACAGTGAAGCAGTGCCTATCATATCATTGACAGCTAATAATGGCATCCTCATTAAGTGATGATATACCGTATCCTCTGGACACCTGAGCCATACTTTAGTTCACTATAGTGGAGCTTACATGCAAACACAGGCTGAGCTTCCTTGCCATAAATTCTTTCTTGCATTAAACGGATAGAAATTATGATTTTAGTGTCACTGATGGGGTTATAAAGCTGTAATGCTACTGATGCAGAAAAATATTGTTAACTACTTTTGACAGTCAACTTAATATGTACACAGGCCTTTAAAGGTAGAGCATGACCCTATAGAGCCCAAGAAACCTACTGAATCTCATTATATATTCTTGTGAATGCATGAGCGCTTATCTGCAAAAAGCAAAATCGTTTTTCTTAATGGTGGAGCAGATGACTTTTTAGGGCAAACAATTCATTTCAGTTCATTAATTCGAAAGCAGCGAGCTAACTTTACCCTGAACTGAGGCCAACTTACTTCAGATTTACTCACTTCATATGCTGCACATTACAATACATACTTTACCATACCACACTCTCATATGAGCAGAGGGACACACACACACACACCTGCAAACATGTATAAACACGTCCATGCACAGTTGATTGCAGTAATAATTGAATGAATGGGAGGCAGCGAGGGCGGGTGCAGGAGAGCAAGGAGTGTTTGGCCTTCTTGTGAGCAGCCAGGAGGGGGAAGCATCCCTCTTTGCAAGTCTGCTCAAAAGAAATGGAAAGAAAAAGTAATTAAACAAACAATTTGCTAGGAATGGTGAGTCTGCTTATCCAATCTTCCCATACTCACATTCGCTCTAATACATACAGACAGAAAATGGAAAAAAAAAAAGGAGAGAGATTGTTTGTTGTCTCCTCAGAGTGATGGTAAATGACACACATGTTTCATTGCCCATTCATTTAACCTGCGTTGTGCTTATGAAGAGAAAGGGATTGGGAAACAAATTACGTAGTGTCATTTAATTAGGAGTTTTGCTGTGAGCAATAATCCTGTTTTTTCCCATAACCTTTAAGTACTTAATGGATTTGAGACGCTATTACCTTTCAAGATTTCTGTTTTTAATTATTTGGAGTATTGTCACAGATATGAAATGTCAATCACACACTGGGATTAATGCTGTGGTATATGTCTGTGAATGTTATTTACTCATGGATTGCAGCTGGAGGAGGTCTGTCACTTGACATGTTTGCGAAAACAAAAAATAATAATACAAAATGCAAAAGTCTTTTTTTTATTGGCTTTTCACATTGACTTGCTCTTTATGCACCCATTCAATTATCCTCATCTTAAATCAATGAAAGGCAACAAGACATTTACATAGATATAAACATCAGGTTGATGCTATCCCTTGGTAAATCTCAGAGTAAATGTTATTAAAAAATATTAGTAATATCTCTAACAGCAAATCTGTAACAAAAGATAAGTACAGTGATACAGTTTAATACACCAGGTCATTTTATTGCAGCCTGCTTCTTCCTGTGGCATTTGTGTGCTTACAGGTATTTACCTGTGTGCATGTGTATGTGCGTGTTTGTGTGCATGCACGTGTGCTCAGATAACACTACAGCAGAGGAATTACCTCACGATTAGGCAACGCTGGTGAAGTGGCAGACAGAGGGAGGTAGTTTAGTTTCCCCTGGAGGACATCGCCGCTCCCTGCCAACAGACCCATCCATGTGCAGTGACATCAGGCCCTCACTGTATATATATTTATATATGTATGAACGTGGCCTTAAATATATGGGCCACGCGAGGTATGCTTGATTTATTTTCCCAGACACTCACACGACTACAAGGCCATGTGTCCTGATCTTAAATCAGAGGTGATCTCGTGCCACACTGAATTCTGAATTCTGCGTCAGGCGCACCTCGAGCAGCTCCCATATTCAAAACCTGCATTGAAATAGATGTTTTCACCCAGGTTTGACACGGCTCTTAAGCTGGCATGTTGGGCTCTCAGACCCCCCATGGCACAGGGCATGTAATCATCCTGAAAGTCTCTCTGGGTGTCTGCACTCTCATAAAGCAGGAAAATGGATCGTGTGGCCCAGGAAGGGAAAATGAAAGAAAAGGAGAATGAAATTACAGACCTGGCTGACTGCACAAATCATGCATATCATGTTTTATGGCTTGCCAGAAGAATTCAACACCTGTGGATCACCGTAGCTATAATTGTACATGAACGCACCAGGATGGGGGTGGGAGGGAGAGTTGTGGTTTGCGTGTGCGTCTGTGTAGTTTGTGTGCACCTCCGTGTCTGTGCGTATGCAAGTGTGTTTTTCTTGGCATGGCCACGTTTTCAAAACAGAGGGGAGATGATAAAAGAAAGTTACGGGAATGCCTGTTGTTCACTTCTTCAGTACATCCTGGGCGAGCCACCCGCAGCCCACACGGCTCGCTCACAGAGGCTTCATTTACCATTGTAATTACCCTGTTTATTTACCCTACCTGCTTTTGGTGGTAAAACGGGGCGATCCATCAGATCAGGACAATTTGGCCTCGCGTTGGCTTTGCCATTTAGTTTAATTAAATGAGGCAATCAGTGAATCATAAATCAAGACATGTGTGACCACTGGCTGCCGATCAAGCTTGGATTCTCCTGTAAAAGCTGACACATGCACCTTGTGTTAAAAGTCCCAGAGGACGACACCCAGGCTGTGGCTGCTGAGCCTGGGAACTAACCCGTCGACCAGCTCCTGTTGCAGTATTTAAGTGTGCACTGGAGGAGCTCGTTTGAAAAAACAGAAATCAGTGAAAAAAAAGAATGCTTCATATGGCATACTTTCTGAATCCAAAAATTTAAGCTAATGTCAGTCACTCATTCGACAGCTGATTTGATTTTTTGATGGATATTACCTGGAAAAAAGGGGTAATAGAAATGATACAATCACTTTTGGTGATTTTGACCATATTCATTTCTGATGGAAAAGCAGATGACTTACATGTTGACTGTCCTTTTTAATGTTTGCAAGTTTTTGGGCTGACTAACTGACTTTTAAAAGTATCGATGTCTGTCTGAGCAGAGGTGTTATGAACGAGGGCGAACTCGCAAACAAGATGACAACGTGGTGGATCTCAGAGCCTTTAACTTCCCTCCTCTCCTCTCCTCTCCTCCCTCCCTCCCTCCTCCCCCTCCTCCTCTCTCTCTGTCTGCTGTGGATGCTGATGCTTGAGTCAAATTGATTACACCACTCCATCTGCATCATGGCCGGCCTCCTCCTGCGCCTGCCGCCTCTGCCTACAGCACAGAGTTAGTGTACAATTACATATAGTTTAATATATCTGCCTGAGCACCTTTAAACAAGCATCACAAGTCCACGAGGTGATTTGTCTTCCAGCCCCATTACTCCATTGTACATCTTGATAGCCAGAGATCGCTCCTAGCTATGTTTAAGCATTAAATAGTGTATTATTATTTCACATAAATCAAGCTGAGATGTGAGGGGGGTATTCATAAATTTTGCATTTCTCACAGACAGTATTTTAAAGCCTCTCTCTCTCTCTCTCTCTTTCCACTGCTTGGAATTTTGAGACTGGAGCAATTCTGCTCCCCTGCACTTACAGTACATTAAAGATGGGCATATGAGCGAGGTATATTCAAAACAACATGTAATGCAGTTTAGATTAAGTTTGAGCTGCTCTAACACATTTATCACAGCACCGTTTCCATAATAAGTGTCACTGATGCTGCCACACACACACACACAGACACACACCGGCGCACAGGATTGTTATTGTCATGAAAAATGAGGGAAAAACACCGATAAAAGCACATTTATCATAATGTTTTCAGAGTTAACCACGGCTACTGAATGCTGTGCTCGATGATGAGGGGATGAAATGAAATTTAAAAGGTGAGCGCTTGCCGTCAGCCCCTTTTCTCCGAGACGAGTGCCCCCGAACCTTGTTGGATATTAGCCCCGTGTTTGTGCAAAACGTCTACAGAGGAAATGACTTCACTCAGGAAACTGGACGTCAGCTCCACACACGGGCAAGAGGACTGCCAGTGTTTTAGTCAGGCCGACAAAAGCCTCTTTTCTCAAGTCGCTTTCAAATTGGGTGTAAAGCCACAAAAAGTGACAAAGGAGGAAATTGGACTCTAAGTTGTTTTGGTTACTCCGAGGCCACTCCGCACACTTGGTTCTATTTCCCCGTCTTTGAGTCAGTTTGCTGATTAGCGCTGATGTTTGGGTCAGGGTCCAGGATTCGGGTTGAAATCTGGAGCCGAGTCGGGGTCCCACTGAAGTCTGTGAGGTTATCTTTCTGTATGACCCGTTACCTCAAATCATACTACAGCAGTGTGTGTCAAACACACAATGCATCACTCTAAGGAAAAGGCCCCTTCATGGTAAATGTATCCAAAAATAAATTTTACACTCTCTAATATATAGAAACCAAATTAGTTGGTACACCTTTAAGATGATTATTTATTAGCAGTTTATATAAACAGAAAATTGTGCATGAACTAGACACTTAGGAAGTAATCATAAATTAAGAATATGATTGCCACTTTTTCACTTTGCCTCACAAGAGGATACAGAGTATTTCATGAGCTTCAAAAAAAAAATTAAAAAATTATACAATATGCTGCAGCAGTGGATCCAGTCATTTTCTAAAATATGCCCAAAATGCTACTGAAGCTGTTCAGTGATATGGTAAAACAACACGAGACCCCGAAAGTCTTCCTAAACGTAAATCAGTTGGCCCAAATTGTTTCAATAATGCAACAGACTCATAAGTTTGACTTTTGTGATTTCATGCTTGCATTGCAACAGTACAACACAATTAAACCTAATTTTCACTTTAAAACGTGCTTATCATTTTCTGCACATTATAATTATATGACCCGTTGGCCCGGGGGCTTCAGTGCTGCAACAAAGTCAGTAAAATATCTTGTAAAAGTCATTGCAAATTGGAAATTGACTTCACGCCAGGACAGTAAGTTGAGGATTGGGGGAGTAGGAAAAAATGTCTTTGAACTAGTTTTTGCTTGCAGAAAATATTGCTTCTGGGTTGATATTCTTTCTGAAGTATTCCATGGCAATGAGAATTAAGAAATAAAGCGCAGCGCCAAATGATTCATTGAAAAGATGGCACACACCCACAGGTATTCTGTTCACATGACATCACCCTGTGTAAAATTGACAACTTCATGTTTTTTTAAGCTTTTTCTCCCTCCTTTTTTCTTTAACTAGGTAGTCCCTCTGAGTTTAAAAATATCTTTTTTTTTTTTTTGCTCAGGCAGCATCATGACACATCAGAGTTGCAGACGAAGCACATATCTCAATCTACATAAACAAAAACACAATTAAAAATCATGTGATGTTCCAGTTATTGCTACATGACACTCAGCAATTTGAGGAATTGATTTGTGGTCCTTTTCCGAGTCATTTTGTCGGTTTGTTGCGGGAAAATATTTCAATCGATTTTGTCTGTGAACATGATTTGTGGTTGGGTTTGAAAATAAAGTGCCATGTGCACAAAATATGTGTGCTCAGAGTCATATTTTACAGGTCAGCCATTCAGACGTTGTATCATGAAGCGCAGTAGAGCAACATCAAAGTGTATGTGCATGAGATCTCTATCTCGATCCCTCTGCCGTCCTCCGCTCCTTGTGAGAGAATGCATGTTCAATCCTTGACATGTGCCGGCTGGCTGCATGTTTCCCTTCCACTGCACTCTTACCTCAGCCTGTGTACTGGAAACTTTGGCCCTGTCATCCCTCTCTCTCTCTCTCTCTCTCTCTCTCTCTCCTCTCGCTCTCTCTCTCTCTCTCGACTTCCTCTGCATTCACACAAGGCAAGAATACCTGGGAGGGTAAATGCTGGGTTGAATTGAATAAACATAATCCAGACGTGCTCCATTCCAGCCTGTCTGTTATGGGCAGCCTTCACCGTGATCTCTGAGCCCATCCGAAAAGAGGCGCACAAACAAGTCCAAAGATTAGATACCAGCCAGAAAGTCCAGCGTCCGATAAAAAAAGGGTCTGTGCGATACGCAGAGACGATATCATTCAAATCTCGCATCAGATATGCACTGATTTTTTTTGAACCACTTCCCTTGCTGCCGCTGTTATCTTTTAATGGCAGAGAGGAATATTTCTTACATTCATATGTTGTGTGGGTGCTATTGTTTTTACCCTTGCACGACTTGCTGTGCCGTTGTTGTCGATCTGCAGACCTCAGTGAGTGTAACCAACACATCACGTGATTTTTGGCGTCATACCATTTTGTTGTTTGGCAAAGTGAAGAGTGTGATGCCTTGCAAAACTGTTTCACGACTGCCTGCGAATTGTATAAACGCAAAAACACCACCACCCCCCCCCTCGCTCAGTTTTCTATGCTCCATTGTCCTCTCATGTTAAAACAAAGCATCTGCCTGTCCATCATCTAACCATAAGTGCTCAGGGTGGGGCAGGAATCCAGTCTTTTGAAATGAACTTGTCAGGGTGGATCTGCGTCACTGCAGCTCGACACCATCACAGGCCCTAAGATTAAGTGTTTGTGGTGCACCACTTCAAACATTTGGAGACACCGCGTTATGGAGTTGAACTTTTGCTATGCGCATCGCCACCTCCACGTATAGACATACACAAACGCGCGGACGCATGCAGGGATACACAAACACACGCATGCTCAAACGCAAACGGCTTATCAGTCACTCATGCGCTGACACTTATAAATACACTTATAGATGCAGTCACACACTTGTGCGTATACATTTACGGATATACGAAATGACAGGGTAATGTGTATCGACAAGTAACACCCCCACTCCCTCCACACACACACACACACACACACTCACACTCACACACGGAGCAAATACACTACTCCAAACAGACTGCAGTAACACAACATTAAGCGGTTTTCTCTTCTCTGTTATCTCCAGCTTCCTTTTTGCCCTTTGGTTAAACATTCTCTTGGCATGCATGATCTCATTTAACTTTGATTTCCTCTTTTTCCAGGACTGCATCCTCGATGGTTCCAATTTCCAGCCCATTCCCCAATTTTCAACCCCAATGACAGACAACACACGCTGGAATGGCTGTTTAGCTAAAGAAGGGAATTGGTAAGTGATGATTTTAAATGCCGTTTAAGATAAAAAGGAGGGTTCGCAGCAGATAAGGATTTGCCTGGGTAGAGAACAGGAAGCTTGGAGATCTCAGTTTGTCTGGCCGTGAATGTGTTGTTACAGTAGCTGCATACTACATGTGTAATTTGTGTTATGTAGCTTTGGGAGAGGCAGACGCTACCTTCTGTTAGTTGGACAGAACTGAAGCATGGTTGTTTTTTTTTTCCCTCGGAAATGTAGGTATATTAAAACAGCTGTTTTCCTTGGACTTAATGTCAGATGATGCAAATTCTGTGCCGCTTTTCCTTTTTATTGTAAAAGCAAATCCATAACTAAAACTAAATAAAAGCAAGTAAAAACTACCACACTTGCAATGTTTTATTGCTGCACTTTTACTGATTCAAAAGTATTAGCTGTTATATATTTGCATTCATTTCTGATGACTCGGTGCATAACTGAGTAAAACTTAAAATGTTTATGCAAAAATATATATATTTTTTTTAGAACTTAAAAAAAATCTTTTTGTCTAAAATTCTTGTTTTTCCTGAATATCACAAGTAGGCCACGGTTTCTTAAGCTTGTAAAATTCCTGATCAAGTTAATTCATTGAAATCTTAAAAAAAAAAAAAAAGACAAATACAAAGTATCAAAGAATAAAGAGGGAAGCTGTGTGTGAACCATCTTGTGTAATTGTTAAAGTGTAGCTTTCTTAAACCATAGTTCACAATAAATATATGCACAAATGATAAAAAAAAAAAAAATTCATACTGTCACATTTCCTGCATATATACCGATTCTGGCTGCACAGATATCAAAATTTGATCATCACACATTGTCCCATTTTTTTTTTTTTTAAATCTTTTTTCCATCCTGTTTCATCCTTCTAAAGCAGCAACAATTACCAGTCCATCGCTCTCTTAATCAATGGTAGGGTGTCATTTTCTCACTCTTTTTTTCAGGACCCAAAAGCAAAACAAAAATAATGGGTCCGAGAGCTTCACAGGATGCGCTTGTGTCCGCGTTGGCGCCCGGCACATCCAGAATATTTGCTGAATTTGTTCCTGATTAACCTTTCCACTGTGGAGAATGTGTCCAGCATGGAGGACCTTTGTGTTGCTTGAAAAGAGCAGCTCATTGTCGAGCTTTAAGTGGCTTGTGTAATCCCCTATAACCAATACCATAAAGCTAAAGGATTCTGAAAATCTGTTTTCAGCACATTTCGAGTAGGAGCGAACCTGGGAATTCTCTCTCTCTCTCTCTCTCTCACTCTCTCTCTCTCTCTCTCTCTCTCTCTCTCTCTCTCTCTCCCCAACTCTGTCATGAAACAGAGCACCCCATTTCCATATCAATCGGATTAGTTCCAAGACCAGGGAAGTAGGAGTAATGTAAGTAACCGTACAAATTTAAATATAGGACATCAAAAACATTGTTAGGCTTTCATTTATTTTTGAAGCATCCCTGGCTCTCTCTCTCTCTCTCTCTCTCTCTCTCCCCTCTCTCTCTCTCTCTTTGTGGAGATGAGATGAAAATTTATCTCTTCGATTTTATTTTTATTTTATTTTAAAGGTGCTGAACACCACGGTATTTCAACGCTTCAAGTGAACCGGGCACCCAGCTGCTGTAGTGTGCTTAAACACATTTGCAAAAATGAATATGTCACATCAGGCAACGCGGCCCTAACAGGCAACACCCCTAAAACACACAGAGGGCGGCATTCACACAGCCTGATTTTTCTCTTAACATTCAAGCTTGTTTGAGATGCAATTCAGAAATTTTTAGCGTATTCACATTTTTTGCAATTTTCTGTCGATGGAAAATAAACACTATAAAACTTTCTCAGTCCATCCCTGGTTAGAAGTCTGCTTGAGTGTTTGCAGATATTACAATTCCAAATAAACCTTTCACAGCCTTGAAATATTTATGCAAAATCCATGCTTAGCTGTCACATACTTTCAGCCCTTGCACAGAAGATCAGAACAATTATTTTCAGAGTAGAAAAAGTATCCTCCAGCCAGTGTAGGGCTGTGGAAACAAAGGCAGTGGAGGGGCAGCGGTGATTCAACAGGGGGTGCCGTGCTGCAGTCACTGACTGGCCTTTCAAACAGGCAGAGAGCCTGTGAACTGCGGTTTTGATGCTTTTCATTCGGTAACTTTAAAATTCACACTGACTTTTGGAATTTGTTGAGTAAATCCTGTAAATCTCAGAGCTGGGAAAAAAAATCAAACACAATCTGTAATTTCAAAAAGTAATCTGGGATCAATTTGGAAAAAACAAACAAATAAAAAATAAAAAAACAAAAACAGGAATTCTCATCTGTTTTCTCGAGACGCTCAAAGACGTTCTTTGAGGTGGTGTCTGTCAGCGGTAAGAAAAGGAGGTCCAACTCGGCTGAAAGAGGATGTGTGTTACTCGAACTCACAAATGGTCAAGCCAAACAAAATGGCCCGCTCTTTCTACAAACACAGCTCAAAATATCACAGGGAGTGTGCAGAGAGACGGGAAAACATCATGGTAAGAAATCTTATTATAAGGGTATATGGAGACATAGAGGGCTCTGTGAGTCTGCGTGTTTTTTTTTTATGTGTGTGTGTGTGTGTGTGTGTATCCGTGTGTGCGTATGAGCAGAGCTAGTCACAAAGAGATTATTCAGCAGTCTGCGACTTGCTGACT
>OMLB01019693.1:4744-43057 GCA_900302555.1 Myripristis jacobus
AAAAAAAAAAAAAAAAAAAAAAAGCAGTGACAGCCATCATGAAGTGCCACCTACAAAAGCAAAATGTCATCAACAACAACAACAACAAAAATCCAGGAGGACTGACTGGCCTGACTACCGTTTAAACTCTGAAATCCAAAGTCAAGTATAAAAAAATTACAAATTGCAAATGTGCTTAATCGCAAGCCAATTACAGGACACATTTTTATCTTTAAAAACTCACCCAAGGGGGATCAAACCCATAACCCTTACAGCACCGCCACTATGCCATATAATTGGAGCAAGAGATCATTAGCAGCCACTCAGTTTTTATTGTTGTCCATTCCATTGGGTTTAATGAGTGTTCACACAAAGTTGCACACTCTTGAGCCTTGTCAGATCAAACGGCCGCTGTCCTCGTGATAAAAAACGGAATAAACTTTAGGTTTAGTGTCATTACTGTACCATCGGCTGCTGTCCAAGGTGCTGAAACCGGGCTGCTCCGTACCGCCTGAGCTGTTTGAAATGGTTTCAAAGCTTCATTGAGACCACCCGCATATGGAATCACTAGTTTATTCATCCAGAGGGCTTTGATGACCATATGGCTCACAAAACATCAAATATATAACAGATGAATATGCTACAATAACTGAGTCTGTCCCATGTGGGAGTCACTCTGGCACTCTGTTGCATTTCATACTTTTATTCTTTCCAGTGTACGTTAAAAACTCCCTTAAGGCGGAAAATGGTTAATCATTGTAGGAATATTACTTGTGGTAGCGTATCCTAAAGAAAGATATTAATAATGGCACACTAAAACGGAAAATAACTCAAAGCACAGCATATCACTTAGGAAAGCATTACATTGAAGATCTAAAGGTCACTATCCCCCAAGGATTCAGCAAAAAAAAAAAAAAAAAAATCTGTCCCATGTATCTTTTATTTTGGAGGGTAAGGATACTGTAATGGTTAGCAAAAAAAAGGTCCTTATTATCACCAATGTTGTGTGCATCAAATGCAATGCAATGTGTCCTGTTGTGTGCCAATAAGTCATTTTGGATAGGAGTGTCAGCTAAATTATAAGGACTGGAAAGAATTCTCTAAAAGCGGTCAATACACCAAGTGGATGTAACCGTGAGATTTTGTGAGGTTTGTTTGTTTTGCAAGCCTGATTAACCTTATTCGTACCTTATTCCTGCGGTAGTGGTAGACGAGCACCATGCTAACAAAGAGGATCAGCATGCAGAGGCACTGGAAGGAAAGCACGGCCAGGCGAAGGACGCCGTCCTCTCGCGCCACACAGGGGGTGTCGTCCTTGCAGTAGGCGCAGCCCTCCTGGCAGGGCAGGCAGTCGCTGGAAGACCCCTCGTCCGCGTTGGGACCGCTGTCTGCCACTTTGCCCTTTCTCCCCATCCCTTTCAAAAGACACGGAGGATTGATGTTACTGTTAAGGAGCATTAAGTAGCTCGTGACCCCTCCTGACCTCCATCAGCGACCAGTAGGAACTGTAACACTGATGCATCACTCCCCGCTGACCGTCTCACCCCATCCCGCTCACCTTTTTTGTCCCCTTGGATTGCGGTTGCCGTTAATCAAGAAAAAAAAAGTCACATTTACACAATAGAGAAGAATCAGCTGGCTAATTTGAACAGAGAACAGAAACATCCAGTGAAAAAGGAATATACCATGATACAATAATCATAAAATGACTGCTCTGTTGTTAGATTTTTTTTTTGGCTTGAGACCAAAATAAGTTGGAGTATGGTAAAGAAAATTAATTTTGAAACCCCAAAAAATCCAGGCACCTAGTCCAGTAAATGTTGAATCATCAGTATTAACCAACAAATCCACACAGATATAGTCATTTTATGCTGTGAGTCAGTGAAAACCTGACCTATTGTCCCCTTTAAGTTATGAGTCATCTTAAGACCTTTGCTTTATAAGTCATATCTGTGATTCAGAAATGTCTTAATTTCAAGTTGCAGAACTGATGTATTGCGTTTTGATATTAAACTGATCAGTCCTCGTTCCTACACGGTGGTAAGTGATGCTTTCTCCATGATGTTTACAGAGAATAGAGGCAGACAGCAATGAAGGAGCAACTATCAATGCTCTCAAGTTTCTCGAGTTCCCCTGTTATTGGATTTTGGGGGGGATGACTGGGACCGGTATTGAAAGACAAACAAGAAGTGCATATCGCAGTCCACGACAGAATGAACCCTCCTGGAGTGTATATGCTGATCCTGTCCTGACCTTATGAGGGCTTATCGACATTGTGTCAACACACAAGAGATGGATCTATATGTGTGAACATGAAAAGTCAACATTGTTCCACTCTGTTCAGTCGCTGGCATATCATACAAGGCTGATGACTGCAGTTTCAACAGAGAAAGATATGGCTAAAGCAAACCGAAACGCAGCACATCTACGTTTTCATATCACAGATACGAAGGACAAGGGCAATGGGAGTTTAAAGGTTTGAACCCCCGGCTGCGTGGAATAATCTGGGTGTGGATGGTGAATGTGTAACGGTCTTGAGGATCGGCTAACCCCTGTAACTTCTCCGGTGGAGTTGCTTAGTAGGCAATGGTAGATGGCTTTGGTTGCACTGGACAGCAACATAGTGTTCATGATGTGAGGAATCAAAAACAAAACTTTCCCTGGTAAACTAAGGTGAAAAAAAACACAAGGGGCAACATGAAGCTTGTGGATTTATTGGTTTGTGAAGAAATCCCATGAGAGATGCCCATATGGTTGGGCCGATAAAGAATGGTGGACTTATATGGAGCTTTTATAGGGGGTTTATTGGAAACACCCATTGTCTCAGAGATTTGCAGGGATTTTTCCTTTAAAAAGAAACTGGCCTATTTTTCAAAGCTATGACTCTGCACATCATTGATCCCCTCAAAAGGACTACTTATCTCCATAGCGATGACTCATATCCTTTAGCTCGTGCTCATTGGTTCATTGCTCATCCAGTTGACTGACAGTCAGAGCTTAACTAACTTCTCCCACATAATTATATGCAAGATCTATGCTGGAAGATCATTGGGAGACAAAGGAAAGTGAGGAGCACTGGCTTTCTCTGCAAAGGAGTGTCAAGGATGTTCCCTTGTGGATTAGCGGGCTTGTTATTGGCCCCGCGGTGGGCCAGACTGCAGCACCATGCCTCGCTAACAGGCTTGCCTCTCCTCCCTATTACTGTATTCTCAAAGACACACACAAACACACACGCAGCTCGCTCGCGCGCGGGCACGCACACAGGAACACACAAGTTTACGTGCACTCGCGAGCACAGCGAGCGGCACGGGCAGGCAGAGAAAGACTCACACAGGCCAGCTCTCAGGAGCCTTTTTCTGTCATGTGTGCATGAAGGAACAGTTTTTTGGGAGGAGGATGAGTGGAGGAAGAAGGGCTTTAAAGAGCAAAGGAAGGGGGAAAGGCTGCATAAATGGAAAGGACTATAAGAGACACACAGAAATGGTTTGAGTGGGATGAGACAAGAGGGTGAGTTGAAAGAAGTAGTCCTAGGGTGATAAAAAAGGAGGATAATACGAGACTCGTAGCATGAGACTTAAGTGTGTGTGTTGGCAATGTGATAGAGGGCAAGTGAAAACCACTGGGGCTCTGTGTCTGCACAAGCTCTTTTTTAATTAACTCACAGAAGCAGACAGAATAAACTGGGAAAAAAAAGTAACGACCAGACAAAATGATAACTCCCGCCCAAAACCTGATTAGTTTCCCCAGGTAGCCAGCTGCCTGGCTGACACTGCTGCTGCAGTTTTAGGGCAGGACAGTAACACATGTCTGCAGTTTTGTGGAGAAACAGCTGACAGCGCTGTCTCCTCCATGAAGACGTTGTGTAATGTAAAACTTATGTTGCAGGGAGGGCTCCTTTGCTAATAGTTAAGGGTTGTGGTATAGATTCAAAGCAGAGTCAGGAGCTGGGTAAACAGGCTGGGTAAGTTAGATGTTAACTCTTACTCCAGCGGCCATAAGATTTCTACCAAATGAGAAAAAAAGAAGAGAGGAGAGTGAAAATTAACTTAAACTATAACATAAACTATAGCTACATAGTTCACAGAGCTGGCTGGGTGCTGGTATAACCCCACAAAGCATGGGCACAGGTAGGCAATCACAATCATACACACAAATGAAAAAAATTTCCCTTAATTTCAAATGGCACAGCTTTTAACTGTGATTTTAAGACATAAAATTGATTGAGTGTGCTGACAAGACTCAAATATGTATTATTTCATTTGATATGACACATCAGGCAGTTACTGTATTTTCCGAGGTATTCACTCCACTATAATGGTGTTTGCTGCATGGTTATGTACATCTGAACACCACCTGTATAGAGGTGAGGCAGTCTAAGGGAGTTTGAGGTAGATGCATAACATGTAAGCTGCTTCATGACAGGGTGAAATTTTTTCTATCAAAAGTGTAAATACACATACTCACCAAAATTAAAAACAAACAGCGCTCAGATAGATATTAAAACACAAAGTGAAATGTTGACCCAAGAACGCTCAGGTTTAATGTGTTATCAGTAAGCCCCATAAAACCTACATAATGTGAGCAAAAGATTTTAATTCAGAGCACCATGTCCTCATTTCAAGCGAATACAGCCCTATGCATGTTAAATATGTACAGTCAACGAATAAACTTGTTGTCAACATTCAGTATCCGTGCTATATTATTTATGCTACTTAAATATGCACTCCAACACCCACTCCAGGCTCCTCTAACAACCTAGTTTTGATGGCCACCTTAAGAAATGAAAAACAAAATTGCTCCCGTTTCAATGCATCATACCACATAAGTGAAGTCACCGGGGAGCAATCATCTATGTTACAATAAAACCATCATCTTACACTTAAGGATAAAACACTACTGAGAATACATAGCCTCAAACATCAGTCCTAAAAATATAAATATAATTTCATGACAGATGGCAGGTATTGAAATAGGTGATTGATTTGTCAGTGACTTACTCTTGAAGCCGTTGACAGCTACTCTGTTGGGGTGGTAAAAGCCTTTCTTGCAGTGGCACGTGTACTTGTCTAAGACAAATCCATGACCGGGGATCGGCAAACACTGTGAAGAGAAAAATACATGTCAGCCATAAAGAGAAGATAATAGATGCCATTTGAAGTGGCACTCAATGATAAAGTGGTAATTTAAATTCCAAGAAATTCAGCATTATCATTAAAATGGAGACTTTCAATAAATGTTATGTAATATCGATTGAAAGGACAAGAATAAAAGCCCGGGCCAATTCGCAACGCCGGAGCAAATAACATGGTCCCCAGGCTGCAAGAATACAAAACAAGGGTGAAAGTAATTTAAATATGAACCTAGAACTAATTAACATGAAAATCACGGTCAATACAAAACCAAAACGCCCAGTGCCTTGTTGTAAATGAGTGTACAAAATGTGGAATGAAATATCTTGTGGGAGGCAGAGTGGTCTAATTGTTTAAGTTGTGAGTTTCCTCAGTCTGTCTACGCGTGGACCCTCTCTCAACATTAAATCAGCGAGGCCTCCTCCGTTTGATTGAAAGTCTGATAGGAAATAGAAACTTCTCCGAAAACACGAGGGACGTCAGGGGGCATCCTTGGCAGAGTTTGTCAGCTGTTTGCCAAATTACAAGATGTAATTGATATCTAAATTAAGTTCAGGGGTATTTGCATGATTAAAAAAAGACCTATTAATTCTATTTCTTGTGGGAATGAGATTCCATCTTCCACGCTGTATTAACATATTTGGGTCGTTGACATGAAACTGTTTTCTCTTGCTCACGCCCTCAAAGTACATAACAGTTTTATTTCCAAACAACTTGAACATGTTTTCCTTGGCGGAGATGATAATGACTTATGAGTCCCAAAGAACAACAAGGACCAGGAATAGCCGCGATACTTCAGCTGACACTTGACACGGTATGAAGTGTTTGTGACCTGACTGCGCGATCTAGAGGCGAGGCCAGTGGCAGCGTCTAAATGAAGCACCAGTCGCTGCGATGCTCTTCACAGCGGACTGGACTCTGCGCGTCTTAAGAGGCAGCTATTTCTGAATGTCTCTCAAGGTCCTTGGCGAAGTCTGCACGCATTTACAAGTCTGAGAGTGGGTCCTCCACAAAAGCCTTGGAGAGTGTACTTCGTCCTCGCAAGCACAAGGTAATTACCAGGTTACCATTCAGCGAACAAGTTCCTCAGGCAAATTGCACTAAAGAGACCAAAGCATTTAAAGTGGCACTACACAAATCTGTTGGAGACAGCTCCTCTTGCCAGTGGTGATGGCCTTGTGAGGGGTCAGACTTGCTCAGGAGTCCTTTTGATCTTAAAATTATTTACGCTGCATATTTAGAGTGGATATAGTAAATTACACTGCCATTACTTATATCACATCTTTAAAATTACATCTTGACCTGCCTAACTCCACAGGGAGGAGAGAGACAGCAACAGAACTTCAATCCTGGAGCTGGTAGGGATTTAGTGCCTTGCTAAAGGGCACTTCAGTACTTGCAAACACAATAGCTTGACTTGGCAGTATTTTGGATACAAACTCTTACCCTCCTCACCAAAACTTTACATATTTAACTGAAGCTCTTGCTCTATCAATCAGAAAAGTGAAATCACAATTACAGCCACTTTGTAGATTGTATAACTACATTGTGTTATATTCATATGGTATAATATGATGCACAGTTTTAAGTATAACTCTCCATGTGACCTACTAACTTGGTCCACAATAGCCAACTTGCCCATACAGGTTTACTTGAAGATTTAACCAATATGCAAAAATTTTGTTAAGCCACATTATGTTAAGTCCTGTACCTCCTGTGTTGATATCTGAGGGGGGAGAGAAAGAAGGAAAGGATAGGGAGGAAGAAAGGGAAGTAAGGGAAATAGGGGAAATAATGACTATATAATATTTAAATATGTTGTTAGGTCGCTGGGAAGGGGGTGTGATGGGGTCAAAGGATGGATGGGAGAGTGCGGATAAAGTTGTAATCTGGATCATAAGAGGATGGTAAATTTGGAGGTTGTAAAATTATTTAGAATTGTTTGCAACTGTTTTTTTTTGTTTTTGTTTTTTTAGGTCATAGCACACTAATGTGCTTATCTTGGCTTCTGGGTACACACTCCTTTTTTGCACTGCATTATTCACATTATTTATTTTGGGTGTTCACTCTATCTCTTTGTATGTATGCAAGTTGTATGGCCTTTTATAATGCATATGTGATTACCTTAGTGAATAGATGTAGATGTAGTTGTGTTATGCAATGTCAACATGATATTTCAGTTACGTGATTTTGTTATGTAATACCTCCTCCATAATGAAAGCAAATGGGACAAAAAAAAAAGGACAAAACAATAAAAATTTGGTCACAAAAAATAAAACATTACATATTTAGATTGTATTTTATATTACTACATTGCACGTAATCAGACTGCCATTACTCATATCACAATGTTTACATATTTCAAAACAAATTTTACTTTATTAGTGTGGTTTACAATGCCACCCAAAATGCTATAACTTTATTTGGCATCATATATTCCAGGCCTTCACTTGTAGTGCTGTTGCTTTACAGAGGAGGTCCCAGACCCCATGGATCATTCTTTGACAAGGGCCCGCCGCCCTTCTGAACCCCCTTCACCCTGTTTTGCACAAGCACTAGGAGAGCAGCACCCTGCGAGCCCTCCCTGATGACCAGCACGCTGCTACAGGCCATTCAGTGATTGCATCGGAGCACAGAAGCTGCACTGCGGGAAAACAACAGGCGTTTCGGGAAAGTTTCGGAACATGACAGGCAAAGAGCCAAAAGAGAGGAAAGGTGTAGAACCTGAGGCAGCCGATGGAGAGAGTTACAGGAATAGTTTAGTGGGCATCAAGATATTGTATCAGCTTTTAAAATCGTGACCCCTTGATACTTTCCTGTTGTGTAATAGAGCTGCACAATCAGTCTAATTACAGCATAAATTGTGATTTGAACACAAGCGGTATCTAACTGCCTGCAGCTGCAGTTTTTTGCAAATGTATTGTTCTCTTCCACACTTATACGGGACTGTAAGACTGATGCACCTCTGTTGGATGAAACCACTCTGCAAAGTCCACGCACATGGCACTGATGTTACTCGTTGGCCATTTAGAGATCTCCTTACCAGCTTTCAACCAATCAGAAGTAAGAATGGGAACCTAACTGCATCACAAGAGGAGCGGTGGAGAGAGGCAAATTGAATCAAAGATAAAACGCCACCGAGGAGGACGCTGGAGACAAAGTTACAGTGAATGAGGAAGATTTGGTCCCGAAAAATAGAGTTCAGTGACAGACATTTGGCAGTGGGCTGGACTGTGGAGAATGGACTAACACAATTAAATAAAGAGGGTTGATGAACAAAGTACCTGATTTTTTTTTTTTTTATGTCTTTATTAGTTGTTTTGCTGTTGAAAAAATGATAATACGCTAATTAAGCAATTTAAATGAGCCTCTCCTGCTTCTTCTTCTTTGTCCTCTTCTTCCTCTTCCTCTTATTAAGATTTACATCTCCTGGAATTCATTTTATTCATGTACATGCATGTTAGGTGACAGCTGTGTTTGCCATCAGTTAAATGCTTATGATCACACTGTACTGTAAATAATGCTATATGGTTTCAGCTTTGTAATGCTTTGTTTCTAGGACACCACTAAGTCTGTGTTTTTTGACCTTGTAATAAGGACTTGGTAGCCCTGTTGTGTTTCCTTCTCCCTAATATTAGTTTGACAATCATCATTCATGTTTTTCAAAAGATTTATTGTTTTCACTCTTTCACTCTCTCAATTTTACAATAATGATAGATCCCTTACTGTACTCGCCCATCTTTCTGCCCTACTTTTCATCATCAAATTAGTAAGTCAGTGGCTTTTAACCTCCTATATCTAGAACTGCTCTATTGCTTGGGCATTTGAGTGCATGTCTCTTTGTGCATATGTATGTGTGCATGAAGCTGCAGCAGGCAGGTGGTGGCTCCAGGTGGAAACACTTTGAAATATGTGAACTTCAGAACCCAGAAACCTGTTAATACGCCTTCAATGAACTGTAACTTGAAAAGATTTAATGCTGGTGCGTCTACAGGCTCTTGATTAGCGGGGATAGGATGCTCTTTTATTTTGCAGGCCCCAGTTTGTGATCGATGCTGATTGGACGGCCGTAGATTCGAATGGAAATCACACCCGCAGCTTTAAATGCAGCTTTAAGCGGACACTGTGTTGCAACGTGAACCGGGTTCGCAATTTCATCTCTGCTTCTGCATGTGTCAGGCCGCACCGGCAGTTGTCAGGACAGGTGAGGTAAGCTGCAGCTACCGCCTGCCACTTTTAATATGCCCATCTCATATTAGCCTGAGAGACTCGAAGACACGGCCAGAGACAGGTGTGTGTGCGTGTGTGTGTGTGTACATGAGTATGCAGAGCCAGGAATAGCCCTGGCAGTGCATCCCACTCCTGCCTGCTGCGGTGATTGATGCGGGGGTGCTGGCCAGGGGAGTGTGTTGAACGGCGAGGCAGCCCAGACGGCGCAGCCTGCCTCCCAGCTACCTGCCATCAGTCACATGTGATCTCAGCAGCAGCAGTCCAGCAAGGAGCCAGACCCATTTCAATGGGCCATAAAATGGATCTTTTGGATCAGATCCGTAAACCTTCCCATGTGAAGGAAGAGGAGCTAAAGAAACACCGAGGAGGAATATTAGCTCTGCTGTGAGGTCACATGAAGACTTCTGGTCCAAGACGAGATGACCAGCCCCTGAGAAATGTGACATTTATCATAACAAAAATGATAGATAGCACAAAATCAAATCAAATAAAAGCTTACAGTTATGGTTCAATTTATTATGTTTGTTTATTGTACTAACTCTGATAAGGTCTTCAAGACAAATTCAGACTAAAATTCAGCCAGGGCAACCACAACTTGCTCCTCTGTTCCTGGGATAGGGAACTTCATCATGCTGTGGTAAAATATGGCCAAGTCTTTACTTACCAATATGCAATTAATAAAACAAAGGGAAAGTTGTTGTGAACATTTAACAGCTACTCTTAACACCTTAGCTGCAAGAGTGTCTATGTTCTTCATCTATTACCGCCTGTTCACACCAAACAAAACAATGCATCTTTATGAACTGTTTCACACAAAGTCTGAAATATTGCACTGTTGTGATCCACCGTTTTGATCTCATCTTTTTATCCGAGGTAATGTCCTTTTTTTTTTTGTCAGAGCCTGAGAGAAAATTCAGATTAGCTTTTGGGTCACGTGTCCAGACCTGGCACTGACACTTAGGATGGCCATGGAGCTATTGATATCCTTGGTATCTGAAAACTGGTAACTACATGATAAAAACCACAGTTACAGAACAAGAAGAAGTAATATGGCGATCAACTGCTGACAAAATGGGACTCCATGATGGTGAGTTTCTACTGAAAACGGTCAACTTTTATTTACAGTGTAGTTTCTGTAGCATTTCCTTGGCTAGTGACAAAAAAACAAGAAGGATAGATCTGAACTTTTTCTATGAATTCTGAAAATTTGGCTTGGTCGGACTCAGTGTAAACAGTTTGATGGAAAAAAAAAAAAAGAATAAATCTGTGAATATCTTATACATTTGTGTCATTTATTTGCATTGATTTCCGTTTGCATGGACTGCTATGACATGGTGCACATAGCATTATAAGATACAGAATATAATGAGTATTTTGGATATAGCCGAGGTTATATGCTACATGAGGTAGGCCTATATAGCATTCACATAATGTAGATTATATAACATACAGCCTACCTAATGTAGGCCGTGTTGTTAAATCTTTTAATAATCATCAACACAAACATACAAACCAGCATTGCAGGATGAAGCTTATTGTTGTGGATGGTTACGGATACGTTCTGTATTAATTGATCAGCTGTGTGCCAGTGCTGTATGCGCTCAGGTAATGTACACAATATGCCACCTAGTGTCCCTTCAGGCAACAAGGTGATGTGTCTTGAAGATATCACCTAGACGAAGAACACACAACGGAGAGGAAGTGGACAAACAAATGATAATTGTGTAAAGCGTCTGGCATGAGTACTGATGATCAATTTGTTCTCTATGTGTTTTTGCAAAGAATGCACAATTGACTTGGAAAAAAAAAGTTGTTTATGATAGGATCTGCCCAGGATGTCAGAAATGTATGGTTAGTCACGTTGCCTCTGTAAACTGAGAGATATACATTACAAAGGAGGTCACAGGCTGTTTGTTTTTCCTAGAGACTTGCAGGTTCATACTGTCTCAGAAGGTAATACTGAAAGGTTACGCTACAGGCACAGTCCTTATTAATTCCTATAATGGTGTCTGCTTCAGGGCATCTATTCCTGTCATCTGCATTACATATGGATGAATATGATCCATTCCATTTATTCTTTATGACAGTCACACGAGCGGGTGAGAGAGGGGCAGAGAGCACATCCGGAGCTTATATGTCGCCATCGCCCCAGGTCTCCCCACCGGCACCGTTGGGTCGTTGTTTGCATCCCAGCTGTGGCAGCTGTCAATCACACGGCGTCTGACATGCTAATTGCCATGGTGACATGTGTGTGACCGGGAGCGAGAGCCTTTTTATCGGAGTGCGTCACACTGTCAGACCAGCAGGGTCTGCCTGTGACGGAGCACTTATGACAGGCCGCAGGACTCAGAAATAGACACAGCTCTCTCTCTCTCTCTCTCTCTCTCTCTCTCTCTCTCTTTGGCTCTCTCTCTTTGGCTCTCTCCCGCTTGGTCTCACTCTCTCTCTCCCCTTCTGGCTTGTATGCAAATCATGACATTAGTGTTGCTTGCAGGATACATGCTTAATCATAATACGGCATAAATACCTGTGCACACAACTTGGGGAGAACACAAACAACGCCAGGCTGCTGGAAAAGCCTCAGTGTTGCTTTAAATAAATGCAGACTTCATTGTATAACAGGCACATTTACTATAACTGCACAATCCGCCGCCACTGCTGCAGCGATCCCTACGCCAAACCTGCATGCACGCGGAGGCAAGCGCGCGCGTGCACGCACACACACACGATCACACCGCGAGTGCTTTTCACTTTGACATCAAAGCCTGCAGTTCTCCTCCATCACCTTTCCGTGACATGAAGTGGGGGAATAAAACCAACGCGGAGAGTAGCGCTAATTGATGCGGAGGCCAGGCGTCTTTCACCTGACCAGGAAAGCGGGAACTCGCTCGATTCTGCGGGCTAATTAGGCCCTGCCGAGGACCCTCCCTCGCTTTGAAACGAGCCCACACTCTTCCGGTCCAGCACAGCGCCTAATCAACTCGCTAATAGGCCTCTGTAGATATTTGTAGTGATCCTACAGAGTGCGGCATAAACCCCGAGGAAAGCTTATCATCCAATAATTACTGACTGAACTACACAATGCACAGAAAGGAGGTTAGAAGGCGAAGACTTGGCTGGAGGGCAATTTACTCTGCGGAGAGTGTCTGCGCGTGTGTTTGCCTGTGTATGCATTATGTGTAGTACGCTGCAATTTGCCAGCTCACGATGTGTACGAAGGCACAGGGGAAATAAGACGATAAGCCTGTGTTTGTTTTTTCAGGGAAGAGGAAGAAAAAAAAACACCACACACACACACACACACACACACACATACAGGAGGAGCTGTGCATGCTCTGCTAAACATCGGAGCATCTCGCTACATGTCTCATCGCACTCGGCTTCATTAGATCCGTGGAAACATAATGAGCGCATGAACAGACCCCGGAAATGCTCACGCAGTAACAGGCTCGCGCATATGCAGGCATGCACACCCCCGCGAGTGCAAACACACACGCAGACTGTGCAGCGGGGCCTGGCTGGGCGCTCAGAGGGACAGCGAGACAGCCGGCCAGGCCTTTAAACGAGGTCAACGAGCAGGAGTTAGCCGGAGCAGAGCCGCCCCGGACAGCCGGGCCGCGCTTTGGGTGCCGTCCAAAGAGCAAAGCCTAAACACCAGTGAGATAAACACTCCAGCCTAGAGGGAGCTTAACATTGCCATCAGGCTGGGGGACTAGTGCAGATAAACATGTACGGCTCCTTAGCACACACAACAGACACCACTGGGATATTGCTTTCATAATCACATTCGCAGCTTATGCAAGTGTCAAAGCGAACAGGCGCAGCACATATTTATTCCACGCGCCCGCGATAAAGCGCACAGTCGTGTTGACACTTGCAGTAGCTCACACCAAACACTCGTGGAAGCGGTCGCGTAGCCGCACACACACACACACACACGTGCACACACACACTCGATGCGTGGAGGATGGCCTTGCAACACAAAGCGCTCTGACAGCCTCCTAACAGCCTCGAGGGACAGAGGGCCCAAACAGCTTCATGGCTCCTGCCGTAGAGCTCAGACCCGTCACAGGCGGAGCGAGTCGCACATCAGCCCAGTGCACCCGCCCTCCTCCTCGCACGTAACGGCGCCAGGAAGCCGCCGTCGACCTCATCTGTAGGCTGCATACTTTCTGGAAGTCACCCGTGGCGTTGACGTGCATGGATCATTTTTGCTTGCTTGCATAATTTGATGTGTTTCTTGTTGAAACAGGTCGCTAAGGGCTCGCACAGAGGAGCACCTTTAAAAAGTGCAAACCAATGGGAGATCAGTTAGGGAGCAACTTTATTGGATGGGAGAGGCGTGATTATTAAAAAATGTGACGTTTTTATCAGGTAAAATTTTTGCTCACACCTACTGGTTCAGCATGATTTATCGATTAAAGATGCACTGTATTCCAAGATGCATGTGTAATTGAATTTTGATACAAAACTTGTTTTTAATCTAAATGTAGTAAATTTATCTGGCATTTCTTGTTAAATAGGTGAATATTTTGGCATGGAAAATTAGCCAGCCAGTTTTCATTTCGCTGGAACTTTAAGCATCCTGGTTTGGGCATGAAAACATCTTACTCCCTATTCCCCCCCATTTTTTGCCCGATACCGTCCATACATCGATAATCTTTGTTATTCTGGCATATAGATGGGACACAAAGAAATAAAGTTGTGAAACTGCCAGCAAAAACATTTCTCATACAAACGTCTTTCTCATTCCATTGCTGCTATACAGCTGTATTTATTTGTTTTTGGCCATTTGCATGAACTTAGATGAAAAAAAGTGCTGAGCAAATTTTCAATATTACTATTGGGACCATTATTTCTATCCCTTGCATTAGAAGTAATGGAGAAGTAAGAGCAGAGTTTTAGGTGGCTGTGTCTTTCAATGCATTTTTGTGTGTGGATTGTTGTGTCTGGGAGAGACACACCGCAGATAGACGGGAATATTCTGTTTTTCGTGGCACCAGGCAGACTCCCAGGGCATCAGAGGTTCAGGTAAACAGCTTAACCCAAATAAAGATATTGGCAATTGTCGGGTCACTGACTGGCAGACATGTAAATGTGGCCTCTGACTGACAGCGGTGTCTGCCAGTTTGTCTCTCCGCCTCTCCGTCTCTCTTTGTCTCTGTCCCTCGCTCTTTCTATTTCCGTCCTCTTGCGGGCGCTGAGCATGCTGGGCCCGTTTCACATCCATCTCGTGGGTTTTTAGATAAACGCTACCTTTACATTCAGCTCTCCTCCCGTCCTCCCTGGGCTGAAGCTGTTTGCTCTCCGCTTTTGGTTTCCGGTGTGCGGCTCAGGCAGGGCGGAGCGGATGTGAGAGCGGGCCCGGGGGCGTGCGTATTCAAGTCTTCAAAGCGTTTCCATGTAAATTCAGAGTTCCAGCATTATCCACAGAGCCAATTAGCGGGGCAGCGGTTAAGGAAGGGCTGTGCTGACAGAGGCCGGGGGCCAGAGTTAAAACCAGACGTGTCCTGTGATCTCTCTTCCCACCGCATTATGGCCGACAGCCCTCAGCCCGGATGTTTTCATCTCCAACACCCCCGAGGAGACAGGACCGCGGGAGATACAGCGTGTCGGCGGTGTCCACTCTGGAATTTGGGTTCTCCGGAAACATGAATGGTTTAATTTACCGATAACACAAAATTGTGCTTTTGAAAGGACAGTCGGTGTCGCTTAGGTGCTTGAACGACAAATCATGTCATCCACTGTGTCTTGGAGATGTTGAATTATGAAGATTAGGCAATCGATGTCGTGTTTCTTCCAAAGGAAACACAGACAAGGCTGTAGTGCATTTTCAAGGTACACTATGTAATATTGCATTGAAGTGAGGACCCTTTAGACTCAACGGACAAAAACATCTGAATTCATACATTTGATGGTTGAATCTACATGGTTCTCATCACGGGCCCCATCCACTGTGTCACTGTCACATGCTTATGATTGAGGTAAGTCAGGGTCCCTACCTCAATCAACCCTCAGTTTTGCCCAGTGCACCTTTATGAAAGAAAGCATGAGAAAGCGAAAGCACGTTGTCAATTAAAAAGTTAAAGGCACAGGGAAGGGGAAAAAAAAACAAGGTCAGACAGTGACTTACACCAGGAAAACAGAAAACTAATTACTACACTAAAGATTAGCCATTAAGAACACAGACAATGTAAAATCAATATGAGAATAAACACAAAAACAGCAGTAAAATAAAACTGCATTATGGATTTAAAACAAACAAACAAAAAAAAATGGGTAATTTGATTTTTGGTGGTTTACTTTCAACACATGACTAAATGGATTTCTCCTTATAAATTTCTCCTGTTG
The DNA here is from genome assembly GCA_900302555.1 of Myripristis jacobus. Classification (NCBI taxonomy): domain Eukaryota; kingdom Metazoa; phylum Chordata; class Actinopteri; order Holocentriformes; family Holocentridae; genus Myripristis; species Myripristis jacobus. The sequence continues at coordinate 20,434 of OMLB01019693.1, forward strand.
TCACCAGCTATGCATCTCCCTGTTATTGACACTGATTGGTTTGTAAACGGGTGGGAGTCGATTCTGCAGATAGCTGTCGAATGCCATTTGAATTAATGGATAAAAAGAAACGAACAGATTAATTTCATTGCCACTGTAATAATGCTATTACGGGATTACTACCTGCAGCATCAACTTCAAGTGCAATACTTGAGGCTTGCTTGGATTTGTCAAATGAAATTACTGGGAAAATATCAGCATTTTCATGAGGTTTTTCCAGTTGACATCTTTTTTTTTACATCATCAGACCATATTTCAATTAAAAACTTAGTCTCTTCATGTGCCACCACGGCTCATTTTTCCTTTCTCCAGGTTCTGACAACAGCCTGCCCAAACGTCCTGAAATTGGTCCCAGTTGGCTTGACTTGATCTCAGCCACCTTGGGACCTGGTCTTTGCTTGACCCAACTTGACAAAATCCTTGCATAAAGCTTCTTATGAATTAACTCTATATATAACCCCGAGGTCTCACACCCCAACAGAAGTGCAATAGGATTCGCCGTAATACAAGGGTGAGTTTAACACTGGGGTGCACGGCGGCGTTCTGTTTCCTTGGTGTTAAGCACCCTTATCAACTGCAACGCATAATCACAGCTTCGGTGAGATCATTGTAGATAATTAGCAATTACCCTATTTATGGACTCATGAATGCTCTTAATAGGCAACATAGCAAGAAACGTAGTTAATTATGATGCTCCCAGCCCTTCTCCTCAACCCAAATTGCCTAAACAAGATCGGGAGACTTAAGGGGCCGTGGCCTGGCGTAAAAAAACTACTCTACACTTGACAGGGGTCCCATTTGGGAATCCCTGGCCTGCCATGGCGCTGCATTTCAAACAGCAGAGGGAATTCCCAAGGCGCTCAGAAGACTGCTATATTTATCTAACAACATGGGGCCGGGGCCAGAGATGAAGGGGTAAGCTTTTCTTTTTCTTTTTTCGTTTTTTTTTTGTCTTTTTGAATGTGTGTAGAGGGAACACTTGGACGGGGAAGTTGTCAAGCGATACAAGCAGATAAATGTTGCTCAGCCAATGCATATCGCATTCATTAAAGGGGCTTGGGGACTTTACTGATCGCAAGGCACATCAAATGAAGAATCAAGTCCCAGCCAAGTGCGAAGACATATTTTGATGATATCGTGACACCGTGGGCAGGGAACATGACCAAGCTCCGAGTGTTTCACTTACCTTTTTGGAAGAGAATGTTTTCTGATGTTTATTGCTCGGTATTTATTGGAAAAACATACACAGATGATTGCATTCTTGAAGATTCAGTAGTGAGCTTCACCTTTAAGTCACCAATTGTGTCATATTTTTGAAATGGTGGACAACCCGCGATACAATGAAACCCTTGGGCTTTGAAAACTGTTTTTAAATTGTTTTCTCTTTACATCTTAAATAAATCCAGTATTACTAATTCTATACAAATCTACAGAGAGATATAAATTAAAAACATTTTCATTTTCTCCATTGTTCTGATGTCTTTGCTTCCCTCATCATCCTTCTCTACCGCCGCACATTCAGGAAGCCTAAGCCTCCTGGATCATTTTAACAAGGCACTGCGGCTCTCGCTGTTGTACTTTTTACCACTGCTTCCTTGCAAAGTTTGTGATCTAGGAATTAAAGCGTGTTCTGCAATTACGCTCACTGTACTATAAGACGAGTGTGTCAGCCAAATGCCTAAAGTGTGCTTCTCATATTAATCAGCTTGAACTTTAAAACTCTCAGAAATCTCGTAAAACCCGTGGCGCCGGCGCTCGAAGAATCCTGAGGTGTGTAGAACAAATCTAGAGCACTTGTATCACAACAATGACATCACGCCGGAGCAGCCGAGGGGTTTTGATTTCACATTCAGCCGGCGACAGGCGAGGCTGCAGCTATTTCCAAGTGTCTCAGGCCAGCCTTTGTGCGAGCTGTCAGTGTAATTGTGAGATAATTGTGGAGAACAACACGTTTCTCCCTCTCTTTGAAAGGTAATTTGCGGGTCTTCCCTGAAGGCACAGTCAACAAAAGCAGGAATGAATTGTTAAATTGATGCACTTCATCGTTGCTGTTGTTGTTGTTGTTGTTGTTTTTTTAAATCATCCTGTGTGTGTGATGCTCTTTTCGAAAGCGGCGTCTACATTTCAGCTTGATCCATCTTTGATATATATTCTTTTTATTTTCATGCTAAACAAATGGAAGCATGCAGGGTGGAAAAGCTCTGAAATAGTATTTTAGACCATGTTGGGACCCTAAAATTCTCCATTGAAACGTATATCAATGAAATTCTTTTAGGGTCTCCAATGAGAAAACTCTGGGATAGTACCTTTAAATGAATGATTGGCTTGAAAAAACAACAACAACAACAACAACTGTCAATCTATCTATCTCCACCCAGCCTGTGAATGCAATACTGAGCCCTAGTGGCCATCCTACAGGGGAAAAAATGAATTAACTCATGCCCCACGACATGCTACTGTGTGTGCATGTGTGTGTGTGTGTGTACACGCAATAACTTCATCCACTGAGGGCGACGCCTCCCTTCACTCTGCGTGTTGACGTCGAGGCAAGCAGCTCATTCTTCCAAGTGGCTTCCTGCTAAAATCTGGCGCCTTGCAGGGTCAGCGGTAAATGTGTATTGATGACTCATCTTTTGAGTTTTTCACCTGAGGCAACAATTCCATCCATCACACGATATCAAAAGCCCCGTTCGGCAATTTTTTTTTTGGACGGTGCAGCAAAATTTCAGGCTAATTAGAAAGTAAATAAATGAAGGCACTTAAATACACTTAACAAATGAGCGAAATCAGTGTGAAATGTGCTGAAGCTGCCACACACTTAAAAAAAAATGTGCACATTTGATTTAATTGCACGCAAAAGAAAATGAAGGTGCAAATTAACTAAAGCGATGGAGTGATATATCTGACGCCCACGCGGTACGTCCTGCTGCCCTCACTGTAGCAAACGACAACCTCAGAATGTATATTTCATGCTCCTGCAGCCCGTCCAAGGCTCCCCGGATGAAGGACTTGTTATCATAACTGCCAATACGCTAATGGCCGCCGCGAGTAAAGATTGCGACGCGAGAGATGATGTGATGTAAAACACGGAAACAATGCGTCACATAAATCGCTGGGGTTTTGGGTCACGGCTTGGGTCGGCGTCTTTCAAGTTGTTTTATGTTGCTTTTCTTTTTTTTTTTTTTTTACAGACACTGGCAAAATCAGTGTGAAAGATTACTGTTAATGGACTGTGGAGCTGATTGTGTGATCCCTGTCATAGTGTGTGTGTGTGTGTGTGTGTGTGCTATTTACAGAGAGAAAGACAGAGAGAGAGAGAGGGTGAGGGCAGAGAGAGAGCGGGAGGGCAGCAGGAGTTGTTTAACACTGATTGCGTTATTAATTCAGCAGCACAAGGTACACGGCAGGGAAATCACAGTGTGATTGAGATGATAGCGGACCGGGCCGCGACGACCTTGTGCACCAAGGTCAAGATACCACAGCGATCAACAGCCAGAGCCGGAATATCCACCGCAATTTTTCAACATCAAACAGCACCAGACTATCAAATGCTCTCTGCTATGCTGTGGTTTGTTGCTACACATTTTTTTTTGTGTGTGGATGAGTGGATGTGTTTGTATTTTTTTTGGTATGGATCTGTGAAGCCATAGCCATATCTTTAGTGTCCCAATTAAGGATGCACTGATCTATAAACAGACTCGACACAATTAGTCAATATCAGCTGAAATATGCAATATTGGTAAAGGCCCACTATTACTTTTACTGCGAATATTTGAGCGATTAAGGAACTGCGATTTCTGGAAATCTAAAGATAGTTGTGTGAAACGCTTAACCTGTTTTGCACCTTTGCATTACAGTTCTTGCAAAACTTCATAATTTGATATCGGTATCAGTATTTGTATCCATCGTGGGTGGGAAGATGTTGGTGTTGGCCTCAAAAAACTGAATCACAATAAATTTTAATACTTCAGAAAGGAAAACCGTTCAATGCTATCAGATAACGTGTTGAGCACGCTGAAATTACATTTAAAGGATGCATAAATGTGTAGACTGGAATAGTTGGAAGAAGAGGAAGATTATGAAGAGGAGGAGGACGATGGATGGATTGGAGTAAGCAGAGCTGCAGTCTGGCTCTCGGTAGCGGACTGTAGCAAGTTAAGTCCAATCCAAAGGGTTCAAACATCTAAAAACATGGGAGCAGCATCAAATCGTCCTCCATGTGTGGAACAGGATTCCTCTAAACTGGTTGACAAAGTGGAGCCAGGAGCCAAATATGGAAATTATTTCACAAAAAGTTGATGAAGTTGATGAGTTTCGCCCAGCCGAAATCAGAAGCCCTGGAGAATTGCTTGTGCTAAAGCTGTCCAAATCCAGTCTGCGGCTTGATGGTGTTCCTCGTTTGCGGCGGCATCACGGTAGCAGCTAGATTTTAAACTTTGTGTTGATATCAAAGTCGGGATCCTGTTTCTCATTCTTCCAAGTGTGAGGAGCAGATGGTGCTGCACCACAGGCATTTTATCAGTGATCTTTTAATAATGTATCATGCGTCTGATCAAAATTCATCCGTCGGCTGATGTTTTTAATATCATCTCCTCGTCTGTGAATGTTGATTTCTAACCTCGGCTCCACGGCCACTCAGCAGCTCTCGACAAGAAACTGCGTGGCGCCCGGAGTCCTTGTCGTACCGGCTGGAGTAATCATTCAGGTTATGTGTCACCGCCTTTCACGGGCTACGGTCCCCCAGGGCCCCACCACTTGTTCTGAGCAATAAGCTAATTGATTGAAACATTCATCATCATCCACAGCCATGTTCTCGTATGAAAGGAGCCCCCGGGGCGGCAAAGTCCGAGACTTTTGAAGAACAGTGGAACACACTAATGGAAGTGCCATTAGTGGGAGACGAGAGGTGGAGAAAAGAAGGAGAAAAGTCCACCTCACATGGCAACTCCTGCTCGGCACAAAGTCGGGTCATCTTCTGGCTCACAGTGTTTACAAATGTTTTACAAGGCTTCACCTGTTTAAAACGGCTCCGCGCTGTGCGACACGGCTAATGACTTATATATATTTTCACTATGAATAGCTAAGACTCCTTCATCAATATAAATAAAATGTACTCTTAGCCTAATGCGTGCAGTTGTTGGTTCATAGCCAGGGGCTCATAATAAAATTGAAGGCCATATATTGTCCTTGACAGCAAGCTGTGGCATTGGCCAAAGTAGCCTGATTGATTTTCCGCGGCAACACAGGCAACTTCCTGTAATTTCTCGGTGATATACGCCCCTTTCCAAAAACAACTGATTCACCACGTTATCAAAAACAGCACATTTTTTCCATTCACACATCAATACCAATTAATTTAATACAAAGTCCATCTATTTGATCTCCTTTATTGTTTGCATTATCTTGAAAGACACTTTTCACTGAGCGGATATAAACACATGGCGGCCATGCACAGAGGCTTGCAAGCATCACAAACACACACACACACTCACATCCCAGTATGGTTCTGACATCCTACTGGCTTTGGGTGGCACTTACACTTGTCTATAACTCGGGTCAATAGCAGCAATATGGGGGGAAAAAAGCACTAAAAGTAGTATTTTGTGAGAATGATCAGCGAGGAAGGCGCGGCCAGATGAGTCAACAGAAATAAACCCATTCAAACTGTTGGATTTTAAAATAGCATCGTCTGCCTTCAAATAACCATAGGCTTTTGACGCTGCTGGGTTATTGTATTTTTCTTGTCAACAGTGCGGTCCTCATTTTGTTTTTGCCTTCTCTGGCTGCCTGCTGAATCAGTCATCCATAGCATCTGCCTCCATCCGAGTTTGGGCTGCCTGCATGCTTGGCTGGGCAAACAGCAGCTTGAGCGGCAGGATGCGAGGGGGAGGCCAGGGAGCCGGGTGGCTGGAACGACGGCGTTTTGTCAAATTCAATTGTTGGAATGGTGTTGCTTAAAACACTGCTAAAAAGAGGAGGGTGGCTGATAAAAAGAGATTCACAGAGGCCGTGGGATTCGTAAATCCTGCCAGACGTCTGCATGCACAGTCAAACTTGTGGTGAATTATTCTGTTTCTGTGAAAAACTTCCATGTAAATAAAGCAACCTCTACTAGCCAGGTATTCATTTAGTCTGACCTACTGTCAGCTCTCTAATCTTAGAGCAGCTTAAACTCTGATCTACACCAAGAGGAATTTACTGCCTTTCTTATTTACTGCAAATGGGCCCAAAGAAACCCATTAAACATCACATATTGCGCACACGGAGGAAACGCCTACATGGGGGGGGAAAAAAAGGGCAATAACACAAAATGAATCCCTGTTTGCAAATACGGGGCATCCCTCCCAATGTTGTTTTTATCACATTACCACACACACACACAGCCCTGCAAGACTTGATTACACTGCAATCCTGTTTTCTATTCATAGCTCCGATGGCTGGAGAGGCGTTCACTCCCCGCATCACCCCGGTTTTACCTCGGAGCAAAAAAGGTGAGCTGTACACAGCGGATGTTATTCCCACCCACATGGGACTACTATCATGTTGTGATTATGATAATGAACTTATAGCTACCTATATCTATCTATCCATCTGTCATTGCTCATACGGCAGTGATAAACATAACGATAAACGTGCAATGACCACAGCAGCTTTCATCATGCTGCTGTAAGCCGGCCACGCTTGTGCACTGTAAGCACACTAACTGAAGCAAACAGAGATCATTATTTTGCAAACCCAGCTAAAATCTATACCAGCAACAATCTATTTCTCTCCTGATGGCCAGCTTACACACACACACACACACACGCACGCACACACTCTGGCAAATGTCTCCGGCATTGACTGTCCATAGAGAGGTGGAAGTGCTCAGACAAAGAGAGTGATTAATTATTCAGGAAGGCTCACTGCAATCCATTACATCACATGTATTATGAAGCAGTCTGATCTACAGCACCTCTTGGAAATCTATCACTCTTAATGACGGGACTAAAACGACAGGTTAGAGGCATTAGGGCACATCGACCAAAGAGGCTCGCTGCTGGCTGGGCACGGCGGCGCTCGGGAAAAAGAGAGGGCACGATGCAAATGAAAGGTCACGAGAAACCCGGGGAACGCTAATGAATGAGTCATGATACAAGGAGTTGTATCAGTCGAGTGATCTGATTGGCCGGAGACGCGTTCCGACTGTGCCACTGATTCCCAGAAAGCATGGCGTCAGTTCATGTGGTAGTTACCGTCTTTCTTATTTTCTGCTACTTTTTATTCTCTGGCATGCTGACAAATATGAGGTTTTTTGAAGGCTAATAATGATATTTTGGGTCATTCATGGCAAAAAAAAATGTGTTTCTTTCTTCTTTTTTTTTTTATCAGGGTGGAAAATTATTAACACCATCACAAGACACTGAAACTTTCCACTCATATCCAAACTAATAAAATTCTGTCAGGGACATGTTACTGCGTTTAAATGAGGAATTTATTTACATATTATTTAACAATGAAATGAATAAATGTAATGACCAAAAAATAAGTTTCCTACAGGTTTTACAGACTGTGTAGCTGTGGTCAGAAAGGAACCTCCACCATATAATTGGCAGACAACATGAGACTGACTGATATCTATTTTTAATAGTTGATTAATTAAGTCCAATATCAGCATCAGATATTGGTCAAATCCGAACACTCATTTTAAAAACTTCATCATCAGCATAAATGCATTTGGTAACCAGAACTAACAAAAGTTTGTGGCACTTGTTTCTGAATCAGTCTCACAGATTTGAAGGATTCAAATACATTTTTTTCATAATTAAGTTAATCTTGAAATAAGTAGGGTGATTTGTGTTATCAAGATAATGTCACATCCTCCATGAAAAGCACATATCAGCAGTGGGAGCAACTCTACTGCTGGGTTTTTTGTAGGAAAATTCTGATTTTAAGACCTAATATGAGATGAAATGACATGTGAAGATTGACATTTTTGCAAAGTAACACGGTTCATATATACGGAATAAATCAAGCCAGAGTTTTCCATTCAAAAGGTAGTGCCTAGTCAGGGCAAACACTGCAAGACAGACTTAGGGTGCAGTCACAGGGGGTAATAGCATCAGTGAAGCCAAATCACATCACTGTCCATTTAACATGTGACATCCTGATTCAGTGCTTTTCCATTTAGTGCCTCTCAGGCTTGGAGATGTGACTGAAAGCACGTAGGTTACTATGCAGTTTTATGGAGCGAATCAATCCCCGGGTCTAGCCGGTGCGTTCGGCGAGCTCACCTCCATAGTGGTCAGGTTGCATCGATGGGTTCCAGCAAACCAGCCGTCAGTGGAGCACTGGTCGATATCAACATCCTGTAGGTTAATGTCCACTCGCACCACGCCCCTGCAAGAGAGGGAGACGCCATTAACACTGAGCGTTTCATCACCGAGTGAGAGATCTGTCGACAGATGGACGTGACACCTGAATCAAGTCAGCGTTTTGTAAAGATGAATGCACAAGTCCTGCGATGACAGAATGATGCTCTATTTTACCGACTGAATCAATGTATCAACAAATGTTTAATTACTAAAAAAAAAAAGGATGATAAAAACAAAACCAATACCCTAGAAGAGCGAACATGTTATTTAGTTCTCACTTGGAATTGGACTGGATAAATTGATTTACACCACATCGCCGGCAATTACTAAAGAAGCTTGTTCACAGCAGAATCTGTTCTACTACACTTCAGCTGACTGTCAGCCTCACAGACAACACTGTACGCTCCAGATACATCACTTAATGAAATATAACACGCAGCAGTGGCAACAGTGAAAGAAAAAAAAAGCAAAAAAAAAAGTGGAAAAAACAGGCTGGTGGTTGTATCTCTCTGCCAACCAGTCACATTGTGGTTTACTTCCATGTCTGTCCAGACTAAAAAAAAGTCTGGAAAAAGTCAAATTGAAGGTCAAATCCAATTTCAAGGTGGACAGTTTCAAGATTAGTGTCATTAATTCGGTATCTGACCACTTATAGTAAAATATAGTCACAATCTCCCTTTTTGTACCTGAGTTATGGCATCAAATAATGGCCAGCTAACATTTGACCTTTAGGATATAAAACAGCATCACTTCTTCATTTCATCCTATTACACATTTATGTGAAACTTCACTCATAATTAGCATATGGATTCTTGAGTTATGGCCAAAAACATGTTTTATGAAGTCATGATGACCTTGAACTTAGACTCCCGACCACCAAAATGTGATCAGTTCATCGTTGGGGTCAAGTGGATGTTCATGCCAAATTTGATGAAATTCACCAAAGGCATTCCTGAGATATTGCACTCATGGGAATGGGATGGACGGAGGGATGGAAAACCAGAAAACGAAATCATAAAAAAGTCCTAAAAAGTCCCAGCTATAGTTTGGCCAGCGGAAACATTATGATTGACAGCTGCCATGGATTTATAATATGTCAGCTACCTTCTCTACTGGCCCATGTCTATCCTAGTTAATAGCCACATCACTAAAGAAACGCTGGTGATCTATCCATGTTTATATCATGAAAACAAGCAATATACAATATAATACAAGCAATATATCTTCCACTCCGATTCCAGAGCTGATCCAGTTGCAGAGCCGTGTTTGATTTCCTATTTGTTTGCTTTATAGATTAACAAGGACCAACAAGGACCCCTGAAACTCCAGCAGTCGGTCTCTTAGCGTCCTCGCCTCACATGCGGGTGTTTAACCCTTACGGCAGGCAGAGGCATGGATTCTGGCCAAGAGGCTGAGCACTGCTGGAAAATCTGGTTTTGCTTCAAACAGTGTGAGCGCTTTGTTCCAGAAGAAGAATCCACAGAATTATCGGGGAACGCGTTTCATGATGACCTGATAGTGAACACGGGCGAAAGTCAGAGATTGTCAGAGATTGCGCGGCCCTGAGTGACATTCCGCTAAACCAGCGTTCTGCACATTCATACTGGCTGACTTTTCTCTCCTTTTCTCCCTTTCACTCACACACACACACACACACACACACACACACATGGTCATACACTTGCACACCAGTTGCACGGTAGTGACGCTGATGCAAACAGAAAAGAAAACCTGTGCGCAGAGGGGCAATCGCATGTCTATAATGCAAATATCGCACCAACACATAAAACAGAATTCACTGCAGACAGTTCAATCATTAGGACTATAACACCCACTGCTCTCCTTCAAAGTGAGACGCCAAATAATCAGGAGTCTCATCTGCTGAACCAACAGACGAAACCCACAGCTGTGTCACGGATAATGAATTAGCGTCTGACTTTGTCACAACCTTTGGCTTTTGGGAGGTTTGTTTTAGCGCTGACATTCAAGGGGATCTGCCTTGTTGCACCACACAGAAGACTCTTCCATATCTCCATAAATACACTGTGAGCAGGGTAACCAATGGGTTGAATTCCTGTTTGATTTCTTTTTCAGCTTGGATTTCCTCCTTTACAATGTTTGACGAGTGATGATGGGTTAATAAGGTTTCAATTACAGGGCTATGATTTATATTATTAATGCATTTTGCCCCTGGTGCCACTTTGTTAAATAGTCCTTAGTGGTCTTGGCAAGACACTAATGGGGGATAGTTAGCACCTGAAATATGCTCTTCAATGAGCAATGCTCTTCACACCTCTCTCCTCGGTTTCTGCAGATTGAGCACAAAAAACTGACTTAAAGATTTTCACATTGTCTAAGTGGCTGTGGTCATATGAGGCCTACTGTGGTGCAACGGGCGCCCTCTGGGTTTCCATCACGTGACTGAGTGGCCGTGCACGCTGCTTGCCTGTCACCTCTGCAAGGAAATGGCACTCCGTCACGCTCAGACCTCCACCAATGCTGTGCAATTGCAATAGTTGAATTTTCCTCAAAAAATCAATAATTTCCTCTATGCATGATTACCAGTGTGGTTCACATAAGGAGATGCACACATTTTTTTTGACCTGAAATGCACCTGAAACGGGACATGGGATATTTGTCCAGTGGTCACTACAGCTGCTTATTTACAACTGTGACACATTTTGGAGAAAAAATTAGCAGGATGGTTGAGTCTAAAGTGGAAATGAGCTCTCTTGTGCACCCATGCTGTTCGACTGGGCCAGTAAAAGAGGTTTCGCCTCTTCACATGTCTGCTGATAGGCTCACAAAGTCGGACGGTGATGTGAGAGTCCATTCAGAACTTTTATGGCTTTTGATGAGGAAACAATGGGCCCTTTTTGGTGTGAAAAGTTTTTTTTCCCCCCACAAAGTTTTGTGCAAATCCATTCATAACGTGATGAGACATCCTGCTATCAGACAAACAGACAAACAGATGGAACGGGGCGAAAAAAATAAGCCCCTATCCAGCTCCATTGGCAGAGGTAGTGACAATGCCTCTGCCAGTGCCTTTGAAAGACAGACCAAATATGTTTGGGTGCCTTCTGAACCAAACCACAGTACACAAAAACATAAGGGGAAAAATGCCCCATCCTGTGCTGCTACGACGGCACCAATGCGGAAACGCCTTATTTGTGGAGAGCTTCAGGGATTTAAGCAGCACAGCACATTCATGATTTAATATCTTGTCACCTTGTTTATTTTTACTCCAGGTGCAGGTGTTGCTGCTTGGATTATCTGCCTGTTCCTCAGACTTGCTTGATTAATGCACATGAGGAAAAATAAGCTGTTAATTATTAACATAATTTACTGCAAAGAAAATCGCACCTATCAACACCAAAGTGCGCAGCAAAGTGTTACCGTAAGTAAGGCTATTACTGGAGAAAATATTTAATTGATGCATTGATTTAGCCACTACACTTATAAAATAACAAGCTATCTCTTGTATATGAAGGCACAGCACACAAGCCTCCCGTTGGTGGGTGCTTGTTTGACTTCCACCATACTGCCTGGTGTGCGAGTGCATGCTATATTTCCCTGCTGCAGGGCTCCAGGGCTCTGCGCCGCCTAAACAGTGCATACATAATTTCCCTAAACACTGCATACTGTAAAAATGCTACACACAAATGCATAAACAAACAAACCCCAGAGCCGAGTTCTTGTAGAGAGGCTCCCCCTGTGCAGCTAATGAATAAATGTCTACTCTAGTCTTCCACCAACTGATAAAACAGAATGTGATTCAGTCTATATCCAGTTCATGAAAGCTTTTACATTTTCTTTTCACAACGCTTGGTGTTTGGCGGAGCTTTCCCGGGGAAAACTCCTCTGTTGCACAGGAAGTGATGCATTTTACATTATGGCAGCAGCAGCAGCAGCAGCAGCAGCAGCAGCGTTTTGTTTGGAATAAATAGAAATAGAACCAGGTAGTTAGTGTGAGGAGCTGTAGCCGCCCTGGCTAAACAGACAAAGAAAAGAGCACCACCTGCAGAAACTCAACCGTATCAACAAGAAACAAGACGTCACATGCAGAACTGACCCCAAGTACAGCGGAGGTCGTTGCTGATTGGCTGGACGTTGCACTACGGAACAAGGAAATGTGTAAACTAGGCCTAGCTTCAGCGTGGCCACTTACATCTCACAATCACAGCTGCTCATGAGGACAATAAATAAATATATATCAATAAATCAGTCACTTTATCGTCCCAATTGGGAAATTCGTCTTGCAGCCAGGCTAAACAGACACAGGCCTACAACGAGATGCATACACTGAAAAAAAAAAAAAATACATCAGAGTCCAAGACAACAGCGCCTTAGGGAAACTGGTGCCATATTTTGAAAGATTGGACATCTATTCTCTCGCGCTGCACCTCTCTTGCTTTCTCATAGCTGCACACGGAGACACACACGTGCATACACAGATTTTGCTGGTGTGGCATGTTCTCCAGGTGTACAGGAGCCGGTTTACTACAGCAGGCTCCCAGCGGACGCAGGGTGAGTGCAGCGCTCTCCTCGCCTGTGCTGCTGTTATTAATAACCGCTGCTACGGTCTTGCCTTGGGGCTAACTGACCTCACTGTACTCCAATGCACTGGTGGTTGTTTTGCTGAAAAAGAACCCCAGTTATGTAATAAGGCAGGAACACACAAACACAACGCTCCTTTACATGATGTCCGCTGACACACACGCACACACACACACACACACAGCGGGAGGCATTAGCGTTTGCTTGGGTTAAGCTTGAGCCCACATAAGAACATATTGTCTGCTTTCCCCTTTCTTCCACCGCTTTTATTTTCCGCCCCCTACTCCTAACTCTCCAGGCAATCTTTAGCATCACTGCCAAAGTGGCCATATGGCACATAAAATAGCTCATCAAAAAAAAAGAGCATGTCGTCTGAAGCCTCCACGTGTCTAAAGACGAGGTTTCAAAACCGAGGCGTGGAGCGAATCCCGACGCAGCATTAAGAGTTGCGGAGTAATCTGAGCGCGGCAAGCGTCGGCGGAGGCATCACGGTGGCCATCGAGCCCTTGGGGTAAAAAAAAAAAAAAAAAAAAGACGGGACTATCACAGAGAGCGGGAGATAGTGGTGCCCCAGGAAACAGAGTGCTCTCGCTTTTCATCTTTCATTCTTTGTGGGTTTAAAGGCCACGCTAGAGAAAGGAGGGTCATCCCACCGACCGGGGCCCTGCTCTTTCTGATGCAGCAGTCAGACACACGACAGTGCTAAAGTTAGCCCCGGCATTATGGACTTGGCTGATGTAACCCCTCATCACTGTGGATATATCGGCGTAATTGCTTATGGCCTACAAAAAAAGATATTCATTAAAACATGCTCGCGACTACGACCTCGATGTGCCCTCTTTATTACAAGTCAGTCTTTGATGTATTCATAAATGAATACTGAACGTTAGGCCTATATGCTTTGAGCTGTATGTCTCTATTCAGCCCCAGAAAATGGTCTCTGAGATTGATTAGTCCATTTAGCCTCTCTGTGGAGCAGAGAGAGAGAGAGAGAGAGAGAGAGAGAGAGAGAGAGAGAGCCGCGCCACAGTCTGAATTTCAGCTGAGCGTGAAACTGAAAAGACATCAGAAAATTCTATGAGGGGCAGATTCATTTTTTTTCTCACGGTTAATTTGATAGCAAATCCATTTCTTTGGCACAATGTTGTGGTAAAACAAAACAAAACAAAACACAAAAAAAAGAAAGTACACTGAATGGATTATGCCTAATACGAGCTGAAGTGCTGAGCAAGCCTCTATTCTATTAGCAGCTATCGCTCACGAGACGAAGCGGGCGCTCGCGTGTGTTGGTATGAGATTGATGAAAGCACGACACCACCGGGATGAAGGTGGGCAAATAGTTACTTTAAAGGAGAACACCGGTGTCATTTAAGGTTACAGCCAACTCACTATCATCGAACCCCAGTTTACATTCCCCCCAGTTATTTAGCAAAGCCACATATGTTTTTAAAATGCAAACTCATGTCAATCTTGATTTTAAACGCTGTTAACCAAGATACGAAGGTGATCATAATAAAAAGATATGGATATGAAAATATAGTCTGTAAGTGACATGTTTTGAGCCTTCGAGGTGGAAAGCAAGCTAATTTTACATTATTATTCCAAACATGACAATATTCCTGATTTGATAGGGGTCATGTAAATAGTATATTCCGTTTGAAAATTTTGAATTAGGCCCTTTTCCGAATGTAGCGTATTCTGATTAAGACATGCAGGATATGCTGATGTTATTCAGGTTGCAGGAGCATTGTGTGGTCCTGTATACGGCGCATTTGGAATGAGAGTCTCAGTTTGGGTTTTTCCTGCAGTTTGCGACACTCCATTGTCAACAAACCAACTAGCCAACAGTTTGCAAGACTCCGGTAAAGATGCATTAAGAAAAGAAAAGCCCACAAACAGAAGTATTGGAGGAATATTAATCTACAGTAGCGACGTAAACAGCTTGTTAGGAATATTGTCTTTTTCACAATAAGGGCAAAAAAACGAAGTATTTTGCGCATGTCAACGTCGGCGATGAAAGCGCGATAAACGTTTTCAGCGTTTACTGTGACAGCTTTTCCATAGCTTCTCCATGTTTCAAGCCTATGGACGTGTTTCATGCGGGACAAAAAAGCGGAGAGAACAAAGACGTGGTATCTCTGACTTTTCGGACTTGGTGCAGGTCAACCAGAAATAGTGGTAAAGGAGAGGGGCAACATAGATAATTGCCACAAATTTTCAAAAAGGTGTTATCCCTTCCCGGGAATATATACACAAATTGGTCTGATATGTCTGCATTCAGTCACATTTCATACATGGGATATTTGGAGAACCAGCACAGTTTTAGTTTCATACAGAGTTGATAATGGCACTGAGGCAGGCAAACTATTTACAACAGGCCTAGATCTTTATTGAATACAAAAAAACATGCCTGTCCTAAACTTTACCATCTCTTACCACTTTAAAAGTGTCTAAAACTGTGGTTGGTTGAAAACTGTTGGTGTGAAACTGTGGTTGAGCTAATCTTGCAGCTTGTGTTCTCGCAGCTCGATGACACTGAACTAAATATGTACATATCTAAGAAATTTGGGGAGGGAATGCATGGGACACAAAGCAGGGATGCAAAAATCAGCCTAACTCCGACAGTATCTTTTAAACATATCCGTGTAGCCAGAAGAGCTGCATGCCTGGACTTGCACACAGATTTCCCCTGGCCCAGCGTCTTGACAAAAACACACACAGAGCCATCCTTTCAGAGCGGCGCAGTTCATGCGTTATGCCAAAGAACGATCACAATGCCAGAGCTGTGCAGGCTTCCCAAGGAAAATGTCTCTTATGTGATGGAAACGCATTAGGCTGACAGGACGAACAGAAGCTAATGTGCATCTAGCCGCTGGGCAGGACGCTGCCTGCCTGCCGACCAACGTCTCAGAGCGACCCGGGTCACTTTATTGAGTTCTGTCGCTGGCCATCAAAAAAGACGGGACGCCCACGGCAACGCCGCTGTCAAATAAAGCGAATGTCGCCATTTTCGTCGTTCTGAGCTCTTGACATCCCTGTCATTGCAACTGTCTTCTGCATAACATAACATCAAGTCTAAGGATTGTTCAATATTTTGACCTGTTGACAAAAGCAAAAGTGACAGTTGTGAGGAGATAGCTGTTTACTGTAGCCACTGACAGGCCCTATCAGAGCGGAGCCGTTGATGTTTAACTTGCATTGAAAACCACTGAAGGCTATGTAGTGATCAGTATTTATCACAGTATCATCCCACAAAATCATAAACATACATGATTTTAGCTCACAAGAAGACTGCAATGACCAGTATTCACCTCCAACATTATCCTGATATAGGGTCCCATCCTTTTTCCTTTTCAAAATACAGATAAAATGAAACTATACTGATCCCTGTATGGAATATTATAACAAAATGTACAGAAAAATATTGTAACTAAATGTACAAAACAGGACATTCTGATTATAATCTCAAATCTGCCTTTTTTTCAGATTTCAATTGTCTCAACGCTTAAAAATCTCATCTGCTTGTCTTTCTTCATATTGCCTTTGAGACTGGTAATAATTTGATACGGTAAATCAATAAGAGGTAATGGCTTTGACTTTATTCACATCATGAGTGTACTTCCTGAGCAGGAGTGTTCCTAATATTTTGTATGTCAGTGTATATCTCAGTTTGTAAAATGACACTGGGTCTACAGCTTCATAAAAAGAGCATGCAACTGCTGTGATTGAACAGTTTTTTTGTTTTTTTGTTTTTATCCAGACCTTTCCTATTTCAAACTTTACAAAAGCTTCCAAAATACCTTCCCAAATCTGCGTAGGATCCCAACTCAATGCTCTCAACAGTCAGAAACCTCAGCGCCGAGGCCTCCTCTCTCATGCCCTGGCTCTGTTTCTCTCAAATCAGATTACAAGTGGATAAACCTGAGGACATTACAGATTTATAATCCTCAGAGGGGCATCTGAATGACATCAGCATCTGCTCTATGATTAATATGAACAAAATCACCGGGATTATTCCCATCATTAGTGATATCATTAGCATCATAATATCTCTTTAGAGCTACACTGTATTGATTCCGGAGAGCCCGGGCAGTTGGCATTCCTGAAACGCTGACATTTACCGGCTGAGGGCGGCGTATTGACGAGCCACCTCACTGAGCAGCGGAGTCCCAGTGACGTCAGCACAGAGAGAAGGAGCGCCTCAGGGATCCTTAACCCCCAAAATACTTCAGGTTGCGCTCTGTGAAAAACCTCAGAACCAAGTGTCGGTTCACATGCGATGATGACTTCAGCTTTCTCACATCTTCATCCGGTAAGAAAGCAAAAAAAAAAAAGCTGGAGTTGCTCTGAACTGATTCCAATTTTTTTGTTTGTTTGTTTTTAATCAAAGCTGCAAATAGCCAATATTTCGTATTCCTATCTAATACCTTTAAATTGAAAGATTGCTATAAACTATTCCTAGAGTAAATCTCTTGTTTAATGAGATGTTTTAATACACAAACCCCTTCAAAGGTGCCACACTCCTAATTTGAAAGCCGATATTTTTTTGATATAACTTTTTTCTTTAAGTGATGTTTCAGTTTCAAGGGAAACACAGGTGGCCAATGAGGAGTTTGAATTCCTTTGCCAGTCATCCAATAGGCTTCTTAATTATCCTAATGATCACCACCTGTGAAGCACGCGATGCCATTTGTCTGTATTAGCCGTGTCATTCTCAGGTGTGTCTGCTGAGGCTCCCTCTGGTCTGAAACATCACGATCTTAACGTTACGGAAATAAAAGTCGGCTTTTAAATGGATAGCCTCACACCTCTGAGCTGCTAATGGATTTTCTCAACATAACAGCCTCCCCCTGTTCTTTGTTGTTTGAGGTTTTTGCTTCCTTTCTTTTGAAAGAGCCAATAAACAAAATGAAGAACGAATATTGCAAATGCAAAATAAAAAGATAAGTGAGATGCTGTCAAACAAGTTTTTTTTTTTTAAAGAGCTAGTATATAAAACTTTCAAATTGGAAAGGGAAGACATGGACATGACGATGTCTAATATTAAAAAAAAGAGGCAGACTGGCCCGATATATCAGTGAAACTTATAAATCGGTCAAACTCTAGCTGGACTCCCAGTCTCTGATGTCGTTTTGCTGTCAGATGCAAACTTTCTCATTGCTATCGTTTCATCTTCAGCTTAGTGGCACACTGTTGCTTTTAGCCCTGGGCATTGTGGGGTTTCCTCCCTGTCTGTTTTTGGATGGTGTCCATCTAAGCAGATGCTGGCACCTCCCTCCGCTCGAGGCCTCCCACCCAGAAAGACGACTGAATGTCCCACATCAGCCCCCCCGCCCCCCATTTCTTGAGCTGCAAAACAGGGAAGCAAAGCCGAGCAGAAAGTGAGAGGATTCCACCGTCTAATTAGAACCTGTTTGGCCTTTGGAGAAAAATACTAAAAAATATATATACACATATTTATATATATATATATTCTTTAACATTTGGGTGCACTTGTGAGATAGTTTCAATTAGTTTGCCTTATTATCTGCTGCTGCAACTTCCAGAGTTTCAGCCTCAAAGCAATTAAGGTCTGTTGGGAAAGGTCTGAGA
Source organism: Myripristis jacobus (assembly GCA_900302555.1). NCBI lineage: Eukaryota > Metazoa > Chordata > Actinopteri > Holocentriformes > Holocentridae > Myripristis > Myripristis jacobus. The sequence goes on from OMLB01019693.1 coordinate 38,976, forward strand.
GTTTGAACTGTGGTGTGTGTGTGTTTCAGCCACACAGCTGATCCTCTCAGCCCTTCCCTTCATACATCAGCGGCTCTCTCGCTCTCACTCCCTGCCTGTCTTTCTCTAGCTTATTTTCACCTTGCGCATGTGTTCAAACAGGCTTTTGCACATTCGTGTGTTTGTGTGTGTGTGTGTGTGTACGTGCATGCGTGTGGGTATGTTGCATTTTTGCGTCTGCGTGCGCGAGTGTGGCTCAAAGTAAGAGTGATTTGCCAATTAGAGCTGCACCTACCCTCCTGAAAAATGCTTCTGACTCCAATAGAGGCATGTGCACAATTACACACCGCCACGTGCACGTGCACACACACACACACACACACACACGACCGCGCGGCTGAAAACAGCCCGTCCTCTCTGTGTGGTCTAAACTGCCTCCCCTGTGGCTCTGCTGCAGCTGAGGAGACAGTCGAGGAGAGGAGAGCTGAAGTGTGAGAGGTGTGATTTCTTACACCTTCGCTGAAACAACAGGTCGATCCACCACAAACATGCCTATACACTCCCGCTCTAACAAGAACCACAGCATGGGAGAGGGTTTACTCGTTGTTTTGCACCTGTGCATTCAGCAAACAAAATGGAGAGACGTGAAAACGCGCCGAGTGGGGGGGAGAGAAAGCCAACAAAGACGTATGCGTTTCTCTACATCTAAATGCATGAAGTTCAGAGCGAGGCGACCTGCTTCTGGGAGGACAGGCAACACCATCGCACTCCAAACAGGAAGTGACTGGAGCATTAAAAGGCTGGAATCAAGATGGCCCATGCAGGGTTGTTGTTCTACATCTTTCATTATTAATTCATTGTTGTATTGATTGTGTATTCATCTGGAGGGGAAACGGAGGAGAGCTGATGTCTGAGGCTGCTATATTAGCCGACATCTCCCCCCCCTTTCCCTCTTGCTTATCTGCCAGGTGCTGAGGCAGAGGAAGGGTGAGGGATGAGTCGCCGGCTACTTTGATATCAGCATTTGAAACGACAGCGATCAAGAAGCAAACTCGGGTGGCAGTGAGGAACCCACGCACGGGAAAAAGGGCACGAGGCAAGAGCAGACGCGAAAGAAAACGCTGTGCTCGGTGGTTTCTCGGAGAGATGATAAACTAGAAAACAAAATGTGACAGCGTCAATGTGTCCCCATTATTCCATTAGGCGTAAGGTGCAGGATTCAACTGATCTGACGAGGAATTTATGAATGGATATTGCTCTCCTGTTACCCAAAGCACTGAGGTATTTTACTTTTAATGCTGAAGCGGCACTGACTAAGGACGTTAGACTTCCATCAAATAAGTTAAACTGGCAATAAAACTGCTTTTCCATTTCACTGGCATTTTTTTTTTTTTTTGGAAGTGCCTCTCCGGGCAATCTAGAATTAATCATAAATAATAATGAGGTTTTGTTTTGGAAGGATGTGAAACTGCCCAAGCAAATCATTCACCTGGTTGTGACTTCATGTTGAAAATATGGCGTTTACCGGAGTTTTGCAAAGAGACCCGGCCTCAGGATGGGTGCACAGGTTGATTCACTAGTCGGTGGCTTTAGTAAGACTCAAACTGTCAGGAGGGAGAAGCCCATCTGAGAGGCTTTAGGGCAGGACAAAACCATGTGGTTGTCTATTACAGCATAATCACTATAGGTTTTGACTCATTTGCAATCCCTGCCTGCCTGTGAGCGACTTGAGTGTATTAATTAAAGATTCATTGAAGGCAGCACACACAACTTGCGATCCGGATTAAATATTCATTGCGAAGATGTCGGTCAGAATCCTGTGAAGCCTCAACTTGACTATTCCAGTGCATATTAGGACGCTGTCAGAAACACGGCAGATTAAGAAGACGTGGCTTTAGGGTATGAATTACACAAAGAAAAAAGAAAAAAAAACAACATTTCTATTTTATTTCGGCATGTCTTCATCTGCTGTTTGGGCTGCACCTCTGAGGCTGTCTGTCTGCCTATCATCTCGGTCAGGTTCTGACTCATCACGGCTTTAGCAGCATCCCTTAAAGGAGGGAAAGAAAGGGCACACATTTTGTGACTAGTCAAAGGAGGTAAGCGAGTTTGAAAAATGAATTAGGCCTGTAGCCAGAGGTTTCCACCATTGCTACATCCAGTAACATCCAGGGTTATTTTTAGCATCCCGGCGCCTTGTCAGACTGGAGGAGAGAAGAAAACCCCTCAGAATAACAAGAGGAGGCCGGTGGGAATCTGTGGTGTATGGATGTTGGTGGGGGAGAGAGAGACAGACGGACAGTATTACAGTATTCTCACCTTAACATGCCTTATCCAGTCTTACATTTCAAATCCAGATGCTTTGATTAATGGATATCGGTGATTTGGGAATGTGCTGAGAGATAAACCCAATAAAATGATCTTTTTGTCGTAAATTTATAGTTTCACAGCAGGCTATAAATACAAGTGAGTGGCATCGAGCTGGTGTAACTTAAGCAGTTGAAGGATGGGGTCTTTTAAGGGCAGCCTGGCACAACCCAGTGCTTTGCTGCAACTACAGTTTAGGTGATTTTGCTTCTGTTGGTGGCTGTTGTTGGTGAGGATAACCAATCTGCTGTCACAGCTTACCCAGCTCTGTTTTTACCAACACAACACTGATTACTGACTCAAAGTTAAAAGTGACCATGTGTCTGTTCACAGGCCTACCTGAATTCTGGGGCCATGTTGGGCTTCAGGCCATAGAAAGCTGCTGATAAGGTCAAAAGCCAGCGGGGGACAAAATTCCCGTTTTCACACTCCAGGTAGGGCGCAGACCATTTGATGTGAGTCTTGTCTGGGATGAAACTCTCCCCTCTTTTCAAAGAATTGTCCACTGACTTGAAATCTTGGCTCAGCACCCTCCTCTGGAAATTGGGCTTCTTCTTTCGGTCTTTGACGTCGTGGTACCACTCGTTGTCTGCCGTGCGGTTGTGCAGATGGTGGTGGGCCACGCTGGAGAGGTCTTGGAGGACGATCTCTCCACCGGCCCTGGTGGCCTGGAGAAGCACCGAGGGGCCCGCAGCGGATGGGTCCGTGTGGAAAGTGACTACCGCCCGCTGAATCTTGGAGTCCCCCTCCAATATACTCCTGACGAGGGCATGGTACCACTCTATGTCTAGGCGGAGACTCTGCTCCCTGGACCTGTTGGCTTGCAAGATCATGTTTAGGAAGTTTGTGGCGTGCACCACCGTATCCAGCACGCTGCCCATGGAGTAATGCGGGGTTGCGTGTGACCTTCCCCGCAGAGAGGTGAGCTCGTATCGCCGCGAGCAGTTGGCGTGTTTTAAGGTGGTCGAGTCCCCCGTGTGCAGAAACGCCGTGACCACCCTGGGGAGATGCTCCCCTATTTTCTGCGGCAGCTCCGTCGTCTCCCTCGGCGGATGAGACGCATGGAGGTGCGCCAGCCGCCGGTGATGCGTTTGAGCGCCGTACATCGGCTCCTGTGCTCTGATATCTTTCCCGTGCGCTGACCATTCCGCATATTCATGGTTTGATCCGATGACAAATCCCACTTGCAACAGCAGCGACAGCCGGAACACAGCCATCCTCCTCCGACAGAAAAGCGTCCACAGATGTTTGAGGGTTGCTGCTCTGAACACAGTGGCGGCAGGCGGACGTAGCCTAACTGTAAAATCTGGCAAATTTCTGTGCTAAACCATCACTTCGCCACTTGTAGGATATTCTTGCCAGCTCCACGCCTCTGTTCTTGAAAATAAGGAGGAGGAGGAGGAGGGGGCACGTAAGGAAAATCCCCTCTTGTGCAAATCCCTTATTCCTCTTTACAGATGTCACATACAGCTTGTTGATGTTGAGTATCCGCTTGCAGCTGTTTCCCCCACCTCTCCCTCTCGTCTCTCTCTCTCTCTCTTTCACTCTCTCTCCTCTCTCCTTCTCTCTCTCTTTCTCTTTCTGTGTGTGTGTGTGTGTGTATGTGTGTGTGTGTTTTCGTCTATGGGCTTGGCAGTCAGTTCCTCTTGTGAGTGTTTTCGTATTGCTTTGGACAGCAAGTTTCTAAAAAGCCTTTTAGGAGGCTCGGGTAATTGTGCTTGGTCAAGTGAACTGGC
>OMLB01019695.1:0-13137 GCA_900302555.1 Myripristis jacobus
GTTATTGTTCTGGTTGGGGGAGGGAGAAACCGGTGTGTTGGGTGCAGCTGTGGCAGGCGAGGGCGGGGTGGGTGTGGCATTGCAGGGGCCAGCGGAGTTGCGCTTTGTGGGAGCGTCATCATCAGCATCATTGTCGTCGATAAGGGGGATGTGGGGCTCAGAGTCCTCTATCCGAAATTCTGGGTGGGTCATGAAGTTGTGGATGGATGTTCGCGACTCGGGCTTCTCCAGCCCCTCATAGAGGGAGATGGAGCTGCGGAATGCTTTCACCACCCGGATCTGGAGGGAAGGCAGAGGGGACAGGGAAGGGGGACAGGCATATAGTTAGTCACATTCAACAATGACAAATGCACTTTTTGCATCTTCAAAATCGAGTAACACCACAGACAGAAATTGAGGGCACAGGTTTTATTGGGTCAATGAAAGGTGAGTTTTAGGGGCATCAGAAAAACAAAAACAAAAAACAAAAACAAACAAAAAATGTGAGGTGGGAAAACTCTCAGTCGCGTGCAAGTATGCAGTGATTGTCTAGTAGTACGATCCTAGTTTGTAATGCAAGTCAACTCTGATGCTTGCTGTTAATCCAATTCTTCTTTACACAGAGACCAAGCACTCAGTGCTGGTAGATGAACTGGTGTTGAAAACAATGCAGGTACACTGGATTGTCTTACCACAGAGCTATATTCAAGACTCAACCAAGATCTTGGGGAGGGTACAAACCACTGACAAATCCAATGCAGTATGTTTTCACATATGTACAGTAGTAGTATTCCACAAAACACTTGGTAGAGGCCTGTGTCCAATTAATCAAAATGCAAAAGGGAACCAAGAGAGAGTAAGAATGATGTTCTTTAGACGAGAACAGATCCAAAGAGCAGAGGACAGAGGCTGGACATAGAGAGGTTACTGTTGTTGGACATGCTTAGGAAAGAAGGATGAAAGAGAGACAGAGAGAGAAAGACAGAAAGACAGAGAGACAGAAAGAAAGAAAGAGAGAGAGAGAGAGAGAGAGACAGAGACAGAAACAGAGAGAAGTGGAGTGGTCAGTCATAGATTATGTTTGTGGAGAAAAACAAAAAACTGCGGCAGCCAAGCATGTCTACAAGCTGGTATACATGTCAAAAACAGCACAAGTAGATAAAACTCACAAACAAGACTAGAGACTTTGAACCCATGCAGAGCGCGGTGCTACCTTGTGTTCAATGGTAGTAAACCTTTGAGTATAGCCCATGACACATTTCACAGAATCTAAGGAGGAATATGTGGCAAGTCAGTGGTATTCATCTCTCGTCTGCTCATTTTGGCAACTGTATGTGAAGACATTCTAGCAACAAGTATTCAGACAGAAAATCCTGTAAAATTATAACAGACACTTTCCAGTCCAGATTTAGTTGTCTTTTCAGCACCACCTGAAAGGAAACAATTTAGAGTTTAGTAGGAAGACATCTGTTGCCTCATGAACTTCAGTTTCCCTTTCCATTTGGAGAAGTCCCACCTATAAGAAAAAGATTGTCATAAAACCACAGCACATCGCAATTTTTCACTTCTAAGTTGGATAATTTGCCAAATTAAAATGAACTTGCACCTGCTGCTGGCTTGTGTGATGCCATTCAGTATCATTCTGACAAAGGTCTACAATACTGACACTTACAAGTGAGTCAGTTATTCCATTAAACTCTGTCACCACATCTGTTACACATTTTAAAGCCACCACCGGCCAGATACCCTCTCTGGGAAGCTCTGAAAGAGAAGCTAGGTTTGTTGTCTCTCTCTCTCTCACACGCGCGCACACACACTCACACACACACACACACACACACACACACACACACACAGTCCTAGCAAGGGCAAGGACTGTGTCAAGGGTGGATGTGTTTCATTTGATAGGGGTATTTCCATGGTGACATTCCACACTGAATGGAGGACAGGCATTATATGAAGGAAATCGGACCTTCCAAAAACGATGGTTTTCATGCCGTGAACCCTCCACCTCCTTAAACTGCTGCTAAAGCAGATCACTAACAAACCCCCAAGAGACAGTACAAGCCACAGCCACAACTGGAGAGGAAAAGGTCATTATTGCACCACTAACCGCGTACATAAGAACCACTGACATTCACTTGGTTACTGTCACTGAAGACCATGTCATAGTTTATCATTCTATTGTTTTGGACCGTGATCATGGGCATATACTCAAAACATTTACACAGCTAGGGGCTCGAGAGCTGTGACACAGACCCATGAGCGCTATAGGGGCACAGCGCAGACTGAGGCAGCTGCAGACAAACCTGGTGACTGTCAATCCAAAATCTAATTTTGTAAAATAGTAATATACATCATCCCCCCCGGGTAATAGTACAACCTTTCCATTTCTCAGACCAAAGCAGAAGCAAAACAGAAAACAAGATGACACAGATAAAAACATCTTGACACTATAGCGACCTGGTTACAGGATACATATATATACAGCAGTGTTATCAAAGCAATATGGAAGATGTGATATTTTTGGTGTCTTTTTTGAAGAACACAGGGGGACATTAGGAGAAGCATGAGAGAGTAAAAGTGTCAACGTTAGGCGAGAAGAGAGTGGAGAGGAAGATGTTAGAAGAACAGAATAAATAAAAGTCTCATGCACTAGAGGAGAACACACACTCACACCCCACAGTGGCAGAAGCGGTGTTGGCGGCAGTGGCAGTAGTGGTAGTAGTAGTAAAGGCTACATGTGTAGGGCTAGAAACATTGGTTACATCGTGCTGTTGTTGGCTGGAGTTGGAGGCCTGCCGCCTTAGAGCCCCCTGAAAGGAAGTTCCACTCTGGAACGCACTCACTACATCCATCTGCAAAGAATCAGACAGCGTGACAGAAGAAAAGCCCAGAGGAAATAAACAACACAGCCAGAGGAGAGAGAAAAGACAGAAAAAAAGAAAAGGCACCAATAATCATAGAAAATGTCATTTGGAGATCGGATTTAGGTCTAGTAGTTAAAAGAGAGAGAAGAGGGCGGTTGGGTTTAAAGGCACTGATCGGGAGGAGCTCTGACTCCCAATTCGGACCTCGCTTTCACTCTTTCCTCTGTAGGATCCCTCCATACTTCCAACTAGCCATGCCAAAATTGTGTGAACATTCAAGCTGTTCTATTGCGCTTTCCATCAAATTTGCTTGCTTCTCATCAGCACCTTCAAACTTTTCGTTTCTAGCAGATAGATTAAAACCAAGTCAGAAATAGGCATAGAAACCCGCTTTAGCTCAAAAGCAAAACAGAAAAATTAGAGGAAAGGCTTTTTTAGGGCACATGCCATTCTTTAAGAATGCCGAGAAAGAGAGAGAACAAAACAGGTTTTTAAGCTGGAGGAGCAATAAAGAGTTAAAGGGTTTATGGCTTTTGATTCCCTTGCTGGTGGTGGCTGCGATGCCCGGTGGTACATGAGGAGTTCTACATAACATTACCTGAGTCTGGATGCGATTGAGACCTCGGAACCAGAGGATCTGGCCGCGGCGAAGCTCGCGTTCAGCGTGGTCAATTTCATCCATATCCTCCATGTCCTCCAGCTCTTCATCTGGGATCTCTTCTGTCTGGGTGCCATGGCCTGCTGGCTTTAGGAATTTCAAACGGCTAGTAGGGATACTGGAGATTACCTGGAGGACAAAAACACATAAATGAGCAACACTGATTTATGTCAATGTCATCTTCTTAGAAGAATCATTTAACTTTGGCAGAATTAACCAATCAGGACCCTTAACTCAAAACTAGATTATGTGAAATAAAAGAATGTGAACAAAGTGAAATGAATTAATTACATGAAAATTCCATTAAATGACAGTAATAATGCAAGGCTGGGTAAGGATGGCCTGAATTGCTGACCACTGATTAAAACCTGTAGATGAACGTTCACAGGAAACAAGTCAACGATTTTAAATCATTAAGCAATACTTTGGGAAATACACAGCTAATTTGACATAAAAATTACAATCTAAACAAAAGCTATGCATTTGTCAAATTCCTTTAGTGAGTGTAATAAAAACGTGTGTGAAGCCCCTAAATATTTAAGGTGTCTTTACACAGTTACAGTGGCATTTTTAATCACACTGTGTTGGCTTGCCATGGTTACTAACCTACCAAGCCAATTTCAACACAAGGGGGCAGTGTCACGCTATATTTAGTTAACTGCCAGTTGCAAGTGAAGCTCTTCTGTGTTGTCACATCATACCTGTCCCCACAGCAGAGAGCCAAAGCCCAGGAATGTGCACCACAGCCACTGGTCAATGGTCAGAGCCACACAGCTAAATGGTTTCCCTCCAAACTGCACAATGACAATCTATATAGGAAGGAAGACAAAAGGAGAGTTAACTTCAGAGTAAACACTGAAGATTTATGGTTTGAATACTGATGTCCCATGGACAAAGGATCCTTATTCATGTATTCTACAAAAAGCATATTTTTTTCATGCATTCTACAAAAAGCATATTCACATTCTGCTCTGGGCCATGTTCATATCTGTGTGATGAAATGTGATTCTGTACACTGTGGTGGTGTAGAGTATTGCAGATCTGACAACCCTTGAGAACAAAAATGGGTACATCCATTTGAGGCGCTAAGTACGAAGCAATTTTTATTTACCCTTAGTGTTTGTGCACATGTACATCACAAAAACTTAACACCTCCTGAACATTTTGAATAAATCCCTGTTATCGACTACATATTCATGACAGGGCATTCCCCATACACTCAGCTGTATGTACATTGACTGACATAAATTATACTGAAACAGGAAACTACCCCTGGGACACTGGCAAAGCTGAAAAGGGCAGCTCAAGGCCTTAATTTAAGGTGTGTCCTATCTATAGGAACATATACAGTAAAAACAAGCTAATTACAATGTGCCTGTCATTTTTAACAGTGGACATTAACCATATAATGGGTCCTAGGGCGGCTCACTTGGCAGAGCGCCTACCACGAATCAAGGCTGAGTCCTTAACACAGTGGCCCGAGTTCGATTCCAGACCAAGCATTTTTCTGCATGTCATCTCTCTCTCTCTCTCTCCCCTGCCTTTCCTGTCTCTCTCTACGGTCACTATCAACTAGAGTAGAAAGAAGAAAAAAAAAATCAATATAGTGGGTCCTGAACACATAGGGCAATTTTGAAAATAACATGCTAAATGGGATGAATGAGTCTTGTACTCTTCTGTGAGAAATTTCACAGTTATGGTGCTAAATAGCTACGTTTGTTTTTTTCCCTTAAGGTCCTAAAGAGTGCATTACTGGAGCATAGGTCTGTTCTGCACCTGTATTTCTGTGAACAATGTAGAATGGCTTGCAAAGTACTCAGATCGTTCCTGTGTTATCCTATTTTGTTTCAATTATGAAATGAGGGACTGTATGCGTTTTAAAACTAGCAACAATTTTATACAAGCACACAATGCTCATGCTGGAGTCTTCAGAGGGTAAACTGAGTTACACTAAACGTCAGCAAACGATACATAGGAAAATAACATAAGGACTCATTTTCAGAATTGAGGTTTTGACTTACTTCCCTGTTTACATGAACAGCTCCTTCCTCCACACAGTGAGTTAACACTGTTATTGTTGCTTTGACATGCTTTACCATGACCACGAATAGTTTGAAAAGAGACAGTGTCTAAACTAAAACTATTTCTGCTAACTTATCCTAGGGCATTAAGCACAGGAATAGAGCAGTTAGGCAGCCGACCTGTAAAGTCTTTACATGACACTCCCCCTCAGGACTATAGGATTAGAAATGTGCTATTTTATAAAGCTGATGTGATGTGTCCTTATCATAATCAATCATATTACTGTGTGGGACAACCTCTCCCCATCCCTTCATTTTTTCCAATACGACAAAAATCCGTCATGGTAATGGAAAACTTTCATGGCTGCTGAAATAACAGCCTATTATATTGATGTGATAGGAGAGAAGACTAACCATTTGCAAAATAATGTCTGACGCCAACAGTCAAGCATCCTAGGTTCATTTTTCAACTGCATTTTCTGTCATTTTGATGAATTTAAAAAAAAGGATTGCTTTTTTGATCTATTTTAGGTGGTTACTTGTGCAACTGTATTTCCTTGTCAAACTGCAGAGTCTGTATACAAAATGTATACAAGTTGGGAGGTGTGACCTGCAAAATTCCAGCAATGTAGGACTTGAGCTTCCACTGAGGAGAGGCCATTAATGCATCATGGGACTGCATGATGGTGTGAATGGTCCATGTCAGATTCACAGGGCAAAGTGAACTTTCTTTGCTTTAAGGAAGAAACTTAAGAAGTGATATCAGCGTATAAAGATAAAACATTCTTCAGTCCACTTTACCTGAATAATAAAGGTGCCAAACACAATAGTACAGAAGATGGGGTTGTTAAAAATGCCCTCAAAGACATTCCTTTCGCCATGGATCTTGCGGGCGTTGATCTCATTGAAGAGCTGCATCATGACAAAAGTGTTGAAGACAATGGTGTAGTGTTCAGAGGGTGGTGCATGAAGGGGTGTGTTCCTGCCGCTGTCAATATCGAACATTTTCTCCCCTGCAGGACAAACAAAGAGACATAGTTATGAGTTCATGTTTTAGGAAGTAGTTCTGCCACTTCTAAAAGAAAATCACAATTTAAATACATTTAAATGATCTGTATTTCTATTATCTGTATTTTAAGTTGACGGATAACTATCAGTTTCTTTAGTTTCTGTTACATATAACTCAGTGTAAACAAATATATATAGACAGTACCCTCTTTTAGGGTCTTCCACTTTAGGCAGGCAAGATGTAGTGCAGACAATCGAAATTACTTCATAATTAAATTTGGATGACAACTAAATACAATCTGACTCTACATTCACAAATGTTATTATGGCATGCTTGTTACTAGTGTAGCACTGATTGATAGATAATACAGATTCTAGCACAATTCTACAGTCCAACAATAAAAGAGATGCAGATGAATTGGTGGAGCAGTAGGAATACTGCCATATGCAGTGCAGTTCAACTGCCTTAACTACAGTCATACTTCTTGATAATTTTTTATCTCCAGAGTGAGAATAATGCCTACTGTGCATTATTATCAATAATCTGTAGTAGTAATCATTACAGAATTTGTGGTCAAACTTTGACAGTAAATTACAATAATGCTCTTAATTCTCACTTTTTATTGTGTTTGTAGCTGTCTCTGTGTGTGTATGTATGTACAACCCATCCACCCCTCTGCACAGAGAGACCTACAGCTGCAGATGTAGTGCAGAATTTTACCAGCAAAGAGCAGTGTGAAGATGATTATTAGCTGGTAGACCCCCTGGCCCAATATGTTTTTCATCATGGTTCGAGAGATTAGAGGCTTGTTGCGGCCGTAGGGCTTCCTCAGTAGCAGGGACTCTGTAGGGGGTTCTGTGGCCAGGGCTAAGGAAGCAAAAGTGTCCATGATAAGGTTGACCCATAACATCTGGACTGCTTTTAGCGGGGAGTCCTGAGGGTAGAGAAAGATGTAGACAAGGGATTAGGATGAGTTGAGGTGGTCAGAATGACAGAAAGAAAAAGTTACACCAACACAATGTAAAATTGTTAACACATGGCACAAATCTTTTATCATGGAAAATATACATTATCTATAAGGAATATTCCAAGTGACATGGATAAAATTCCTCTGTATGTGGAAAAAGAACAGATTTCTTTATTTCTTGCTCCATAACTAACTTCAAGCTTATGCCCTGTGGCCCTCTGAGTGGTGAGAAAATGTGTGTATTTGGACATGTTGTCTGAGGCTGTTAGCAGATGGTTAAAGCTACCACAAAGTAAACTAATTACTTGTTTTTAATGGAAACAATGCAGACAAGTAGTATTAGGGTTGTAACAATATACTGTGTCATGATACTTTGCGATGCAAAAATTGATGATGTGCATCGTCAGATGCCCTGATTATACTAGTCATGTCTTGCACCCATTAGTACAATGTGTAGTTTGCGAGTTTGGGAGAATAATGCCTTGTGTGCACAGTTTAACAAACCACATAGTGGTATCTCAACTGGGAAAATGGTCTCCCCACAGCAGCTATACCAACACAGCAGCAGCCAGAGGAGGTGGCTTTTCTCCTGCAGGCAGAATGGGGAAGAGTTGCCTGCTGCTGAGTGTCTGAGGCTGATATAATCTCTCAAAAAGCAGAGGTTAAAATAGGCAAGTTAGACAGCCTGATGTCTGACTGTTATCATATCATTAACTTGACTTTAAACTTAAGTTTTACAGTATTCAGCAGGATTTCAACGTGGCTGTTGGAAACACAGATCTAAGTATTAAAAAAAAAAAAAATGAAATAATTTAAGATATCGCTTTATTTTGATGCTAAAACTGCTACAACAGATTTTGTTTACAATTTTACACCTCTGTTTGAGAGTCAAATTCTCTACAGCAGTTTACAGATACATTTGTTTAAAATGTTATGCAGAAAACATATTGTTGCACTGATTATGCCACGGAAATAATAAAAAAAATGTTTTATTCAATTTTCATTCAAAATATTGTGAGAAAATTGAACCATGAATGAAACTGATTCATGAATTGAGTGAGTCATTACATTGTTACTGCTTATTGTTGCTTAGGAGCGAAAGGGAACAATGTATATATTGCATGCGCGACAGATGAAACATTTAGTGTGGCTAAGAAAAGGGAAAAATTTTTGAATAAAATCAAAACAAAATTCTTTGGTGCAATTTATTCAAAGCCTCTTTCTCTGGCTTAAGGCAAAACTGTGACAATACAGATAATACAGCAGAGCACAGACTATTGCAACAGCCAAGGTTTCAGTTTTATCTCATAATGCAAATAACCTAATGACATTATGCTGGGTGGTGCTGAAACAAAGTGGTATTTTCATCAGCCACACGCCATGTAGTAAAAATCTCCAACTTCAGCCTTTTTTTTTTTTTTTTTTTTTAAACTGTTGTGTTTATATAATGTAATTGCAACAGTTAAATTTTGTGTACCTCCTTGTTATCAGTATTCAACAGGCTGATACTCTTTGCTTGAGACTTGCCTCTGCAAAGCAAAATAGTTTTCATACCACACTTGTATACTGCAACTTTTTGCAGAGGATTCAAAAGATTTGTAAATCTACATTGCTCGACAGATTGGTATCAGTAGATACTGCTTTTGGCTTGAGCAATTAGTATTGGCTCCAAAACTCCTGACTTAAACCCGCCCACACTGGGTTACCGTGATGGTTCTCTCCAGTGTTAACAAATCCAGCTGCTGACTCACTGCTTCATTGTTCCTGCAGTTTCTAAAAGCAACTCCTGACATGGCTGAAAAACTAAGTATCTAACTGTACTGAGATGATACCTCATTCCAGTTATGTCTGCTTTTTCAACACAAAGTATTTAAAATTACAGGAGTTAGTCTAGTTATTTGACTAAATTTCCACCAGTCTCCTGGTGCATAGGATACACAAGATGAGAAGATTAGATGCTGGCTTGTAACCTTAAGTTTTGCACTCGCCCAACATGCCATAATTATGGCAATAGTTAATACACAGAGGGGAGCAGTAGCCTAAACAGTTTGTTTCTTGTCTGTGAATCCATGATTTTCCATGATTATATTTTGGCTAGATGAGCGCCAATTTAGTAGCTGTCACATAGAGCAAAATCTTCAGACAGAGGCAGCTGATTACTACTGGATAAAATGACAATGACAAAAGTAGGTCTACTCGTACTCACTGGTCACATTTGTCACATTAAATAATTGGCACTGACAAGCACTGATGGAATCTTCAGTCAACAAACCATCTAAGCCACAGTTTAAACAAAACCTACAATCCTGTCTGGGAATCGAACCCTAAGTGAGATCATTTTTATTAGATTTATCTGATGGGTATTGTTAGGATTTTACTAATTCTGGTACCATTCAGATCAGTTCCTTTACTGAATCCTATTGTATACATTTTGAGTTACTTTTGTCTCAGAATTATTCATGATAACAGCAAAGGCGCATTTTACGCAATGCCTTACAGCAATTAGTGAAAACATTTCAAGAATTAGTGAAACGATTTCAAGTGGCTAATAACTGCATTTACCACTTTACTGGGTTACAAAAGAAACAGAAATCTGACTCCAACAATAAACTGCAACAGCATCTCAATCCATCATCAGATTGCAACTGTTGGCTATGTCCTATGGCTGGCATAGGACAGATAACACACATAAAAATTAGGAGACAGTGAGCTAATACTGGACTTTTGTACCCACAGAGCAATGGGATGTACAAATTGATTGGTATTCAGACTGACCAGAAGTACCTTGCCCTCCCCATAAACAGTTATTCTGTTTTTTACATACTTGTTAATAACTGTGAAGCAATCAAGATCCAGAGGTTTTTCTGATTTGGATCATCTCAAGTGAGTTTTACAACACGGCAGGCATTTGGCTTTGAGTAGCCACGCAAAAGTGCCTTTTCGCAGGGGAGAGTGAAGCAAAGCATGTGGGTGCCTACCTGTGTGATGCAGGCTCCTGTAAATGCTACAATGACAGCCACCACATTGACAGTTAGCTGAAACTGGAGGAACTTAGAGATGCTGTCGTACACATTGCGTCCCCACATGACGGCCTTCACGATACTGGAGAAGTTGTCATCGGTCAGAATGATGTCAGATGCCTCCTTAGCCACATCTGTGCCAGCAATGCCCTTGATAGAACAAAGAGAGCAATTAATTTTTTTCCCCACTAAAGGCCGGATTATGCTTCTGCGGACACTCGACGCAACGCGCACGCAGTTGCCACGCAGGGCGCGTGTGTCCAACATACTTCTGCAAAACACGCTGAGCAATTCTCTGCCAAAACAGTATGGGGCGTGTTTTTTTTTTCTTGACGACCTACGTAGACCCTGTGATGTATGGTTGCTATAGCTTACTTCTTTGACTCTCAGTCTTGTTTGGCTATGTTCTAGCTGAGTGTCTTATTTTCACAATTGGTGTCTTATGGAAATAAACAGAGAACTCACCATGGCAAAGCCAACATCAGCTTTCTTCAAGGCAGGACCATCATTTGTGCCATCTCCCGTCACAGCTACAACTTGTCTCTGTTCTACCACTGTGCTGTCAATAATACCTGGGGAAGTAAAACATGAACATGTAAGATGCATTAGATATCTGAAGCCTAAAACAAATGATAAATTAGTACCATTGATAAGATTTCCATATCATATACATATCAAACAAACATAATCAGATACCTTTGACTAATGTGTGCTTGTCTGTAGGGGAAGAACGAGCCAGTACTCTTAGTTTGGGCCATATCTTGTCTATGCGTTCTTGTTCGATCTACAAACAGGAGACAACACTTTAATAGAATCCCACAGGTACATTTACTGATATCACATGATGGTCAGCAATCTGAGGTATCCTACTGTGCCAAGGCCCACCTCTCCTTTTTCGTTGCGTATTCTCCGGTTGAACTCTTTGCCCTCTAAGCAAAGGAAGTCATCTCCAGGCTGAAGAATGCCACACTTGGTGGCAATGGCTCGTGCTGTGTTGATGTTGTCCCCAGTGACCATTCGCACAGTGATGCCAGCACGCTGGCACTTCCTGATAGCCTCTGGAACCTGGAGGAAAGGGGAAACAGGTGGGGCGAGAATGTAGTCTCCAGTGCTAAAGCAGTGCTAAAAAATAGACTACATTAAGTCTATGCTATGAATTTGAACCTCCACCCAAAGTAGTCTAAGTGCAACATTTGAATGTCAATGGTAATTATTCTAGAAAAGATGTTTACCTAACCTAGGAATCTGATTCAATTCAATAAATTGACCAACAGAACCCCAAATAGATCTGAACCAAAACTAGTTTTATTCTCCGATGACTCATTGCCCCAGTTATCATCTAAGATGTACAGTTCACTTTTGATAATGTTTTCAACCTCTCTCTCCCAGCCAATAGAAAAATATTATAACACATCATGCGCATCTTCACATGAAACTGTGTAGCTACTCACCTCTGTTCTCACCGGGTCTTCAATGCCCACCACACAGACGCAGGTCAGGCCAGTGAGGATATCATTCTCGTTATCCCAATCAGGCTCGCCTTCTGAGGCAGGGAAATCCCTGTATGCTAAGCAGATGGTCCTTAGGCCCTCTGAAGCCATGGATTCAATCACCTTCTTTACCATGTCATCTCTGTCCCGTGGTCGAAACACCTTAGCTTCACCATTGGCAGTCAGGATTTTATAGCACCTAGGACAATGACGGGAAATATTTAAATAGGCTTATAGGAATCAGTAAAAAAGGTAGGAATGAGTGGGAAACAAAGATATGCTAAGTTAGAGATAAGAATGATGGTGTGATGTGGATGAAGAGACAGGCAGAAAGATAATGGTGCATGGTGAAAAACAATACAGATTATAAAAAGGGAAAGGTAGAGAAGACAAAGCATTTGACTTATGAGCTACAGCAGTAAGAAAGTCTGCCTAGGACCTCTGTGGGTTAAAAAGAAGCCTACTTGGTTAAGAGGCTTACAGGGTTGTTACGAGCTTTTTCTCTCAGCACCTGTTTTTAAGATGCAAAGTAAGGGACTTGGGTGGGATGCACTTGAACTTCTTAGCTAATTAAGCCATTACACACATCATCTACTGCATAGCCTAGACAGCCAAAACAAGTACAGAACCTCGGCGATATTTTTGCCTGGGTTTTTGCCTAGAATTATTCACTTCTTAGGCATCCCCATAACCACAAAACTGATCAAGTGTCATACATCAGTGCATTGGGTCTTTTTCAATAGAAACTCAGTGAATACACACACTCACACACGACTCAGCTGTATGGCACTGTTTCTTGCTTCAACATTAAGCTAAGAACCAGAGCAGAAAATAATCTTAGCAGATCTTAAGTCTTCTTACTTCTTGAGTAGGATCTCTGAGGCCCCTTTACTGAACATGCGGTAGCTGCCATCAGCATTCTTCAGCACGGTGCTCATTGACTTGCGGACAGAATTGAAGGTATAAACCTTGTAGAGCTTCTCTTCAGGAATCTCATTGCGGATAGCCTGGTAGTCCCGCTTCAGGTCAGTAGCAAAGCCAAGCAAGGCACATTCGGTCTTGTTACCCACCTGACGAGGCAAGCCGCCCTCTTTCTCTGGAGACTGAGGGAGGAAGTGAGAGA